>CAIGQQ010007205.1:6633004-6644736 GCA_903798035.1 Danio albolineatus | reverse complement strand
TGGTTCTCGACTGGTTTGGCCATGGGACCCACATTTTTACATGGTCATCAAGCCGCGACCCAAATTTTTCTAATATAATTTTAGGAATTAAAATTATTTTGTATTTATTTGTTAACATACACAGGTAGTGACAGATAAATCATAAGAAAATCACCAAGACTTACAAATAAACAATATTTTCTTGCTGTCATTTAACAAAATGTATTAAATTATAGAAATATTACAAAGTAAAAACAACAAATACTGTAAACAGCGGTTAGGGTGAGGAAAGGTTCAGTTCCCATGAGCTAAACTGAACTGTTGTTGCGCGTGCATTACAAAATATAAGTCCGGTATAAGCAAATTAAATAAAATTCATGTTTTTTTTGACCACACACTCGCGACCCATTAAAAATTTTCCCGCGACCCACTTTTGGGTCACAACCCACCAGTTGAGAAACACTGCTGTAGAGTACATAAAATGCAACTATATAGAACTGCCCCAGCCCCCCTGTTTATTTTCTTTTTTTATTGACACTTTTTTTTTAAATTTATGTCTTCCAATCTTGAATATAATTAGATAAAGTTTCACTTTTATGTCAATTTATTTTTAGAGGCCAAAAATACAATAGCATTCAGTGAGAATTAGTTTTTCCACACTGAAAGCCCAAATCACACAATAACAGCCTATCAGAACAATATGCAGTTATGTTTTACATTTTGGACACAGTGGGACACAGAAACCCAGTGACCCTCAAAAAGTCCCATAACTCATTGTTTTTCCGCATATGACTCATGTATTTATCCTAACCGTGTCACATTCACGGCTGGTTAGTATAGAAAAACTGAGATTAACATGAACGTGAGCTTTTTTGGCATTGCATGTGGTTAGACACTGTTAGTCACTGGCAGGAATTCACAGAGTTTTTCTCTCTGAGTTCATATACGAGTCCTGTGAGTCATACAGTACGTGTGATTTAGGGAAAGAGTTTTAGCCAGATGTGTATTTCTCATACATCCCTGTCAAGAAACAACACATTCCCCCCAATGCATCAACGCAACTGTTGCAACGAATGACATTTATTCATCTTTCTCAGACCTGTCAGCCTGTTTCTAAAGGCTCTTAAAGTGAAATCCATCAGAGCTGGCGCAGTTCATCGAGCTCGACACAGGTAGCCATGGGACTGTGGCATTTAAGTGGATAGTTTGATCTCAAACTTACATCGACCAATCAGAAGAGAGGCTTGATTGCAACATATTGTCACCTTGTCTTTTTTTATATTTTGAAAAAGGTAATAAAATAAGCATATTGGATGAAATGCCCATGAGTGATGTTTGGTATATTTATTTATTTATTGACTTTGAGTTCATAAAACCTCAGCGCATGACAACTTTATTAACCTGGCAGAGATTTATTTTGAAAGCTCTTCATTTTAGTAATACTCTTTTTAATACTTAGGTTTTTTTTTTTTTAGTTGTTGTTGTTGTTGTTGTTGTTGTTGTTGTTGAAGGACAAGTGTGCTATCACTCTTTTGTCAGAGGATTATTTTTCTGCATGACACTTTTGATAAGTGGACGGATAGATGTAAATCTCAGCTCTGTTGTTGGGTGGGGGGGCCGACCTGTCATTTGCTGCATAGATTACATACCTGTGCTGGCAGAGATTGAGCTTGACTTGTTGAGGGGTTGAGATTGTTATCCCATCAGCGTACACCTAGGTCAGTGGTCCTATGTTGGGTTGATTCCTTTATGTGGCATGTCGTGTTCAGGCATTAGTGGTAATTAGAAGGAAAGGTTGTCCAGATGTGTGGCTTAGAGTTTAGGTAGAGCTAAAATGGGCACACTTCTGGCCATATGGTGGAGTTTTTCTCAGCCCAGCAATCGGGATATGCTTAACTCTGGCATTAAAGTCAGTGTGAGCTGTTGTTTGAATGTCATTTTGCTTTTGCTATGTGACATTTTGAGACAACTGGAATTTCGAGAAGGTTAAACATGTAGGATGTGGTTTGATTTTTGGATGGTGGGCAATTATAAGTGTCTGTTTTGCTAAATTTTTATTACTAATGTATGGAGAAAAAAAGCTGAAAATTATTTCAGCAAGTTCTCTGCTATTTAAATTTACTAATATAAATATATTTTATTTTTAAATTTAATTTTATTTTTTTATTTGAATTTATTTTATTTGGATTTATTTTATTTGAATTATTTTTATTTTTATTTATTTTATTTGAATTTATTTGAGTTCTGTTCTGTTCTGTTCTGTTCTGTTCTGTTCTGTTCTGTTCTGTTCTGTTCTGTTCTGTTCTGGTTTGGTTTGTTTTGTTTACACAGTAAAACTTGTTTGGGGTCTATATACATCGTTGTTTGAATGCAAGTCTTTCCAAAGCTGCGGTGGCTCATATTATCAGCTATTATAACTTTTCTGTTTGTTTGATTACTGCCTGATGTTGAACATTTGTTGTCGAGTTTTTCCATATTTTTTCATTTCAAATGACACTTATGCTGTCTAACACTTGAAGTTAATCTTTATACAAACTAATAATTTATTGGCACTGTTAAATACATCCTCAGCTAATCTAATTATCACTATTTTCACAATACAAATCATAATGTTGCGATGCCTACGTTTCCTTGTAGCAACAACAACATCAAAAATGTTTTTCCCACCATTGATGTATCTGTCTATTGTTTATGTGATAACACTTCAGTGTCATTGTTGGAATTTTCTGGCAATATTTATGGTATGCTATTTTGCATCTTCTGAAATAGTACAAAATATTACACCAGTAGGCAGCACGGTGGCGCAGTGGGTAGCACAATCACCTCACAGCAAGAAGGTTGCTGGTTCAAGCCTCGCATTTTGCATGGTCTCCCCGTGTTGGCGTAGGTTTCCTCCGGGTGCTCCGGTTTCCCCAAAGTCCAAAGACATGCAGTACAGCTAAACTGAATAAGCTAAATTGGCAATAGTGTATGTTAATGTGTGCAAGAGTGTATGGATGTTTCCCAGTGATAAGTTGTGGCTAAAAGGGCATCCGCTGCTAAAAACGTGCTTGATAAGTTGACGGTTCATTCTGCTGTGGCGACCCCTGATTAATAAAGGGATTAAGCTGAAAAAAAAAAGAATAAATGAATGAGTACCCCAGTCAATCCCACTAAGAGCTACAGTATATGATTGTGCAAGCTCACTCTACTTGATCTATATGCTATATGGTTTTGTGAAATAAAAAAATAAAAAAATAGTTCTTGGCTATAATGAAAGTAATTTATCAGCTTATCAGTATGTGTCAAAATTGTAATAATGTGCATTCCAAAATGAAAAAAAAAGTCAATTTTCATAGTGACACTTATATAACTACTAACAAGCAACACGGTTGATAACACACCCATACAACATGCTAAAAAAAACTCTGAGGTTTGTAAACAATGGAAAATAAACAGTATGTCTGCACATTACTTCCACATACTGAAGCATACATTCCTTCATGTATACAGTATGTGGACTCTTGGCACAGCATGGCTTGCAGACACAGCCTGTTCCACTGGCAGCCCAACTGCTGACGCTGTCACCTGTCTATGTGGATAAAGGTGATTTTGTTAGCACAGCCATGCCGAGGAACTGGCATACCTCGCCCACATTTGTCCTCAGATAGCGATTGCAGTTCAGCAATCTTATGTTTTAAACCCAGCTCTGTCATTAATACAACCAGGTTAAATCTGCAGTATCACAAGCTGTTTCCTTTTTTACATTATGCTGCATACTGTACACAGTCTGAAACTATTGCAAACATCTAAATGTGTCAGCCTTCCAGATGTAATGGGGTAGGGATGTATGAACACAAACACACACGCACACACACAGAGACACACACACACATGCCTAAAAATAATTATTACAAAAAATTAAAGCTGCAACATTTGGCGCTGTTGCAGTAGGCTGTAAACATATTAAAAATTAAATTGCACCTACAGGCTTTGAAGTTGCATTTTTAATCCGCCATCTCACAACTTTATTCATGTTCACTCTCATGTTCCTAAGGTGCTAATATCGGAAATTAGGTCAGTGGTTTAACTGTCAAAGTACGCTTGTTGGGAGGCAGAAAAGGTGTATTATAATAAACTATCAATAAATCTGATGTCTTTTGTGCATGCACACAGTGTCATATTCCATCTAAGATGTTAAAAAATGTGTGAGAATCTGTTTCTGAAATATTGCTAAAGACAACATAGGCATTGCTACTTGACTGGTGGATTGTGACTGATGTGTTCAGAAGGGGTCACAAGCTAACTGTCATGGAGATTGAGAGTATTGATAAGTTCCTTCCAGTATTTGATATTGAATCTTCTCTCAATGTTGAGAGAAGTTAAATGTTTAGGATGGTCTGCTTCAGTGGTCTAACAGCACTCATCAATGTCAAAAGAACTGGATGGGTGCTTAAATCAAAGAAGCTTTTTTTTATTTATAAAGAAGCCAACCATGAATTCAGTTGTCATCTGTAATGTTCTGTGATGTAAACTACTCAGAAACCGATCTACCAGTGTTGCAATTGCCATACTGACGAAAACCATTGGCACCACATCTGCCACCCCAGCACTGGTAACCCAGTGTATTCAATTATAAATTAGTTTTCTCTACCAATTAACAGAAGGGGCACATAATTGGAAGAAGATAAAAATACCATACAGCCATAATTAATGAAAATAAATCTCTAAAAAGAGAGACCTCTTATGTCTAAATGAAAATGTAAAACAATATTAAAAATGTAAAACAATTTTCTGATGCTCCTAAAGTGTGTATGTGAAGTTTCAGCTCAAAATACTCCACAAATACTTTTAATAAGTCGTATCACTTTTTAAAACTCCCCTTTTTTGGCTAATTGTTCTATGTAAATGACAGTTGCTTTATATTTAAATGAGATTGTGCTCCCAGCCCTCTTTTCAAAAGATGGCGGAGCTACAAATGCCTATATGTCAGCATAGTGGGAGAATCAAGCACAAGACTAACATCCCGCGCTAATAAGGGAGATATTGTTACTAATAGGCAGGGCTTCCACCCTCTGATAACATGTACAAAGAAAAATTTAAATCGAAGTGTGTCTGCAGACATAAAAAAAAAAAGTGAATAAATTTTTTTACCATTAGAGGCTGGTTATTTTCACATACTGTTGCCACACAACTCTGTTTATAAAAAGCTATTTTTGCATAATAAGTCGCCTTTAAACCGTACAAATGACTCTTATAAACTGCTTTGTTTTAGACAATTATAGCCACAGACTAAAACTCATCCAGGTCCCACTTTATGTTTTAATACTAATACTGAGAGTGTAATTAAGTAATTTAAACTTTATCTTTCCACTTCATTAAAGTTTAAAGTAAGTGGTTATGTATCCTATTTGCAATTTACACTATTTGAATGCATTTGTTATAGTTTTAGGGTATAGTCTTTTTTTTTCTTTCTTTTTTTTTTTGTTGTTATATTTTGCAACACTAGCCATACTGATGCACTTACTGTAAACCAACACGCTGCAATCAAAATAAAGTGCATGGAGAATCTGTTGCGTTGATGAGACTGTCAGCTTATTTAGGAAAAAAAAAAATGATTTTAATATTTAAAATTGTGTCAAACGGCATCAAAACAGCAGCATAATTACACTCATGCAACAAATCTCTAGTTAGAACAACAGCAATTAAAACACTGTAGACTACTGTATGCTATTTCATTAAGTTTAGTTAGCGACAATTACCGTGGAAGTCACACTGAAGTTCATGAACATTCATTAAACATGTATGCAAATTGTGTAGAGCAAATGTAGTCATTCATCCTTTATACAGTATACCAAATCTTCATGAAAATTTTCCTCGATCTTCCTCTGAAACTATTAGATTTTTTTTTGTGAAACGTCAGCAATCCACATCCACACTAGCGTTTCACCTAGCATTTCTGAATAGCCCTCCGTCCTTCCCTACTGAAAACGCACATCACGTGACCCCCACCCACACATACACTGTCATGCACTCTTCTGAGCTCCAGCTCCAGCTCAGTGGATTCTTTGAGCACAAAACCCCAGAAAGCAGTGCACGTCGGACAGTTTATTATGGATGTACCGGTGGATCGCATCTCACTATAGTTGTTAAATGTGATACTTAATTTATCTCGTCTCTGTCTAATGACTCTTCGGTCTTTTGAATATATCATGTAACGTTTAACAGCGTCAGTACACTGCTTCAATCTCTCGCTTTCATGCTTGTACTTAGTAATTTATGCAAAAACCTCAGATACTGTTGGTTGGTTCCTGTTGGTTGAGCATCTTTTTTACCAACCAAGTTTGTTGACGCCATTGTAACGACACAGATCACTCTGCCTATTCATGCCAGAATCCTGCGGAAAAAGTGGTTGACAGGTGTTAATTTGTGTTTAACTTATCTTTATTTATTTATGATTTGGTTACGAATAAATCAAAGACCATGCAGGTCAGGTAGTTAAAATGGTAAGCTATAAATAATTAATTAGTTACTAATTAATTAATTATTCATAAATACCGCCAGCTATGACGACGATGCCATCGTCCATCGCCATGTTTCACGTTAGACATCATTCATTCATTTTCTTGTTGGCTTAGTCCCTTTATTAATCCGGGGTCGCCACAGCGGAATAATCCGCCAACTTATCCTGCATTTGTTCTACGCAGCGGATGCCCTTCCTGCCACAACCCATCTCTGGGAAACATCCACACATTCTCATTCACACACATACACTACGGACAATTTAGCTTACCCAATTCACCTGTACCGCATATTTTTGGACTTGTGGGGGAAACCGGAGCACCCGGAGGAAACCCACGCAACATGTAAACTCCACACAGAAATGCCAACTGACCCAGCCGAGGCTCGAACCAGCGACCTTCTTGCTGTGAGGCGAACGTGCTACTCACTACGCCACCGTGGCGCCTACGTTAGACATCATGCAATGGCAAATTGGTCGACATCGCCCAAGCCTACTATGTTTTATTTCTAAATATATACCAAACTTCCACTCTAGTTCCTGCAGGAAAACCAGTTGCTATAGGTTGTCATTGTTTTTTTACTAATTGATACTTTTTGTGAACTTGGCTCCGAGCTGGTTTCTTAATGCTGCTGTGCAATGGAGTGAGATTGTTTAATTTTCGGTGGGAGAATCTAATTGACAGAAATTATGCCATTGTATGTTTATGCAGTCCCTGCTGTGTTTTTCAGGATCAGGTTGTTTCATGTCACTTAGCAGATGTTCAGTCAAGAGTGCCATTTGCAGGCTTTAATGTGGCTTTTTTTAACAGCTATAGAGCCTGTGTTTATAAGCTTACATGTTTATGGCGGAGACTGCGCGTGAATTTTGGAGCGAAATGAGCACTGTGTGGTCCAACACTTATTTAGCGACCCGTCTGAGAGCAATTTAAGTGGACACAGATGTGCCTGTGACATAGGCCAGCTGTGTCTGACAAAGACGACAGTTACAATAACAACACAAATGGACATAATCCGTCTATTGTAGATTTGTACAAATGATAGGTTTACGTTACAAGTTGTAGCCATAACAATAAAATGGACACAAAATAATGAAGCGTGTAATTTCATGTGTGTGATTTGCTAAAGCTGTGATGTTCAGATAAATGAACCGCCTCACCCTCCACCCCACTGGCATCGCGATCCCCCGAGGCTCGAGCCATATGGGTGGCTGCGAATGGACTGTTAAAGCAGACGGCGGCCGCAGCGTTCCTCTTTGGCGCAGGTGGCATCATGGCACCAGCTCGGGCCCATGGATCCAAGAGAGCGCTGCTTAGTCAGCCCACCATCTCCCTCAAGGGGTCCGGGCCCTCACACAGAGCATGGGCTGCCGGTGCCAGTGCACACCCACCTGCTGGCCTGCACACGGCAGAGTTAGGACACAGTAAATCGGAAGTCCAGCTATACCGGCTGTCTTCAGCGTCTCAATTCACTGCTGAGAAAAAATGTCAGTGAGCTACGTCTCTAGAGCATAATTAAATATGGATTCCGGGGTGACGCGGTGGCTCAGTGGTAAGCCTCACAGCATGAAGGCCGCTAGTTCGAGTCCCGGCTGGGTCAGTTATCATTTCTGTGTGGAGTTTGCATGTTCTCCCCGTGTCATGTGAGTTTTCTCTAGGTGTTCCGGTTTCCCCCACAAGTCCAAAGACATGCATTGTAGGTGAATTGGATAAATTAAATTGGCTGTTGAGTGCGTTTATGTGTTTCCCAGTACTGGGTTGCAGCTGGAAGGGCAATCACTGCGTAAACCATATGCTGGATTAGTTGGTGGTGTATTTTGCTGTGGCGACCTCCGAAATAGAAACTAGGCCAAAGAATAAAGAATGAATATGATTCCAGGATTAATAGATTAGATTACCTCTTGTCATGAAGATGTCACCATCTTTCTAATTGTTTTGCTTAATACAAAAATAAATCAGCCAATTGAAGCCAGTGTTGACAAAGTTAAAGTCTAATGCAACCCAGGCTCATTCTGAGAACGTAGTCCTGAGTACGTTTCTGGAGGCCGCAGAATATGTCCCGTCAGGTACATCTTTTTGCACTTTTTGTTTTCCCAAAGAGACACGAGAGGCCACTGCGGATGCTTTTTAAGAACTCAAATGTCTCTCGCGAGTGCCGTTCATGCCTGCTGTTCTTGTGTAAACCCACCAGATGCCTGACCATCGACTGACCAACCCTCCCCATTCCTTAAACCCAACGAAAATTGTATTAATTGACCCACCCACACACTTCCCTAAACCCAACCAACAGCTTTCAAAAAAGCAATCCAGAATAAAATAAAAGCCCTCTTCTCATTTTTACCACATTTTCAGACTGTTGTTTACTGGTTTATTTTATTATTTGGATTCTGTTTTTGTCAGACCTGCTTTCTCGGCAAGCTAATAGGACAAACTGGTTGCAGCGGGAAAGTCGTCCACTTGAGTCAAGCGGTCGGCTGGTAAGTGCGAAAAGAAACGGCGTCACTCCACCCCATAGCGCTCGTTTAAAAAAAATGAAACGCACCCATACATACTCTGACCACGTAATGTGTGGTCTCCAGAAACGTTCGTGGGACTACGTTTTCACAATGAGCCTGTGTTGGTCTAATGTGTGGAAGTATTTTTTGTTTAAATGAAATGGCGGTATAAAGATGTGGTTGACAAAACCTGCACCCAAGGTGAGTGTGTGACAGGACTAAAAACAGCAGAACTCAATGTAATCAGTGACTCTGTACATTGGACATGACTGATGCCCTGTTCTACTTCTGATGAGAGCCAAGCACTACTGACATGGAGGTCAAATGGATTTTTCTCTGGCGTTTTAACCAAAGTTTCACAGTAACTCTACAATGTGTTTAAAACCATCTGTATTTACACATCTGTGACTGACTGAAAATGGTGTATCACCAACTTGATCTCACAGCAGTTCAGAACTTTTAGATTTAGTGGCTCGTTCGATCTCATTTGTACAATTTAGTACAGTTTGCTCATCCCCCAATGATAATTGGGTTTAGGGGTGGGGTCTGGTGCCACGCCTTCTTTTAAAACCTACATCCTACATTTACATACGAATTAGCCACAAAACTGACAAAATAGTTACATTACCTCATGAAATCAGGCTGACATATGCCAGGCCAGTATTTGACTCTGCCACCTTGTTAGTAAGCAGTACCTGTAGGGAAATTGGCGCTGGTGTCTATGTGAAATTTGCTGTGTTGATGAAGCGTTAGGAAACACTTGAGCAGCAAAAACAGTACAGTACCATGTTCTCCATCGTTGTGTACATATATGTTATTTGCACTAAATCTACAGCTCCCTAAATGCATAGTATGCATGCACGTGATGTCATCATTTTCAAAGACTTGCGTTTATATAGCGTGATTATATAGACAAGACAACGGCAGCATTTTCAATAAACTTGAAAATGTTGTCATGTATACTGCCCTCTTTGTCTCTTTGAACAGTGTATTCAATAACTGATGTGAGCACACATAGGCTTGAGTTACCACTATTTCTAAAGTATTCGATGTCTGCAAATCATCACCTTATAATTATATGGTTCTATCTGACATTTTTGTCAAAACTGAGTTATTGACAAATTCTTATTGACAACTTATTTACATTATGGAATGTTTTTCTTTATAAATTGTTTACATTTTAAGACTTTTTATTTAAAAAAAACTAATGTGACACATCTAATGTTTGCCATGAATTGCAAAAACTTTGAAGCTCAATATATCAAAATCATTCAGGACGCATAGAACCTTATAATTCCAAGATGACGAAATATTTACATTACGCATTCATTTTCATTTTGGCTCAGTCCCTTTATTAATCAGAGGTCGCCACTGCGGAATGAACTGCCAACTTATCCAACATATATTTTAAGCAGCAGATACCCTTCCAGCAGCAACATTCTCACACATACACTATTGACAATTTAGCTAACCCAATTCACCTATATCGCTTGTGGGGGAAACCGGAGCACCCAGAGGAAACCCACGCGAAAACGGGGAGAATATTAACATTTTAAATGAAGAAAAAAAAGAAAGATTAATTGAATTTACTACATTGTTTTAAGGTTTGTGGTTGCAAACAATGTATATGGGCTGAATTTAAACGAACAATTTACAGTAGGTTAACCATTCTAAATTTGCTTATTTAAATTCAGCCCAAAAAAATCGTTGGCACCTTTGCAAAATCCAATGAATATTTTTTCCTGTGTTATTTTTTTAATATTAACATTGACTCAACTGTGCTTTAGGAATGTAGGTCCACAATGTTGGATCCTGCAGACTGAATGTGCAGAATATTTAATGTCCTGTTTGTTGATTTGTTCTTTAAAAGGTGCCTTTTGAAGATCAGACTCCATTTTATGTCCTTGTATTATTCATAGAAACAGGAGTTTAACCCTCATCGCACTTTACATCTCCTGAGCCTCACCTCCTTTCTCTAAGCTGCACTTGGGATGTTGGAGCACAACAGGGCACATTATTGATGAGGAGAAGAGCGGCTCGCAGCTCAGCTCATAGGCTTCACATTAACAAGGGGAGCACCCTGCCACCCTCAATAATACCTTCAGCTTCTTCTTACCACAGTGTGCTCCCCTGCCATCGCTCCGAGGGAAATTTAGACATCACTTTTTATGTCTGCCTCCCCTTTTCCCGCACACACACCTCCGCTTATGAACCCTGCATATAAATGCACTTGGGTGCTGTCTTGATTGATGGCAATTAGCATTTGGTAATGATAACAGATGTTTGCGGTGCCAGGAGGCTAGTACCTGCCGCCCACTCCGCCATCTGCCATGGGCATCGGGGGCCTGGCACAAAGGCTGCTGGCACGGGATAGTAAAAAGGGTGGAGAGGGCAAGATGAGGGGTGCTACGTTGTTGTTGTCCCCTCTTTATTTGACACGAGGAGCAGGGCCAAACTGCAGGGGGTTTTATGTGAAGGCTGTGTTACCTGGTGCTGGGAACATTTGGACAGGACACACGTGTTTTGTGGGCATGTATTATTTATTAGTCTCTTAGGACAGCGAGTGGGAGTGTGAAATATGGGACTTTTAAATAGCCATGATGGTCCTAATTTCAACTTCTGAAATTGCAGTATGCAAATTAGAGATTTGCGTGGACTGATGTCAATGCCGAAAGGCTGAGCATGTTGGATCTAAAATAGCTATCAAACAAACACTATCTATCTATCTATCTATCTATCTATCTATCTATCTATCTATCTA
>CAIGQQ010007205.1:6608624-6619338 GCA_903798035.1 Danio albolineatus | reverse complement strand
TATAATAATAATAATAATAATTATTATTATTATTATTATTATTATTGTTATTATTATTATTATTATTATTATTATTATTATTATTATTATTATTAATATTATTATTATTATTATTATTATTATTATTATTATTATTATTATTATTATTATACTACTACTACTACTCATCATCATCATCATCATCATCATCATCATCATCATCATAATAATAATTATTATTATTATTATTATTATTATTATTATTTGTCTACACTGAAAAATATCAGTAAATTAGCAGTTTTCCATATTTTGCGGTTAATGTTTTTATTTTGTTTTTATTTTTATTAACAACTTTTAACTTAGAACATTTTTAATAGTTTAAAGTTATATATTAGGTGCGTCCCAAATCGCATACTTGTGCACTATTCAACGCCATTTTGTAGTATAAATAGTGTAAGTAGTGCGTTAACACTGAAAACTCTAAAAATAATAAGTGCACTTTAAATACCTGATTGATGCACTCATTTAACCGGTAAAATGAAGTGTGTAATAATGGACACTTCACACACTCAACGACTGCAGCTTTGATCATGTAGCGGAAGGGGCGGAGCTATCAGGCACACATGTTAGATAACTATTTATTTTGGATGGTGAAAGCAAAATTCTCCTACAAGAGTGATTATAGCGCCTCCCGATGGTGAATGCGATTATACTCATGGCAGGTATTATTTGATAGTTTGGTCATTTATTTCACTTATTTGGCAACCGTCAAACGTCATCAGGGAAACGGTTTGAACTTCCCCTTAGTATAAAATCCATTAGTGCTCCATTTGGGACAGCACTACATACATATACTATGCTGTTGAGTGTGTAAGTGCATAAGTACATTGTGCATAAGTGTATAGTGTGCCATTTGGGACGCAGCCATTGTCTGGGTTATTATTGTAAATTAAATTGCAAATACCTTGTAATAAACTGCCAGTGCATTTTCTGTTATTTTACAGACTTCTCTAAATATTATTTTCTTATACATTATATAGCTTTAAGTCAATAAAATTGTTAAACTGTAGAATTGAATTTTCAACATCAAAAGTCAACAGAGCAGAGATCAAGGTCCCTTAAAGGGGTGGTCCAGAGTGTACTTTTAAAGCTTGATTGTGTTTATGGGGTGCAAAGCAATGTGTGCGCATGCTTCATTTGTGAAAAATCACGTTATTTTTTCATATATCTCACTTTAATTATATACAGCTACTCAGCTAAAAAGAAAACGACTGTCATATTTCCTACTTCTTCCAAAAACCCGCCCTCAAGAGGCTCTGATTGGTCAGCTAACATAATGTGCTGAGATTCAGCTCCATGTCACCAGAAAGCGTCCTGCTAACTTTACAGCACATCTGGCCACGCCCCTTTGCTGCTTGTAACCAGAAAGGTTTATGACATCATTAACCCAGATGTATTTATTTGTAGTCCCCAAACTTAATTCACTGTAGGCTTTGCTAAGCTAACTAACAATGTCTACCTTTGCATTGAACTTTGAGCGTCTTACTTCAGAGATGTTGTTTATGTTCACATGGCTACATTCACATCAAGTTTAAGATACGATATCGTAGTGGACCAGCCCTTTAATTTAATTGCTCAAAGATTTTGGGAGTCCCTTTGTAAAGTATTGCATCCTATTAGGAACAGCAGGTGTTGAGGATGGCATTTATTGTTTTATGTGTGTCATTCTTGTTACATGTGAAGCACCACCATGAATTGCTCCACGGGGATTAATAAAGCTTTAAGCTAAAAACTATTCACAGTAAATAAACAGAAAACACAACATGTAGAAACTGTTAATTAACAGATACTTTTTTACAGTATTGTTAAATATAGCCTGTTCTGCTGGCAAATGTTACTTACTCTGCCCACAAATGCCTTACTTGAACAGTCAAAATGATAAACAATGCGTCCCTTTTACAGCAGTAGTGGCAATCCCAATCTCACAAGGAAACATGCCATTTTACATACAGGTATTGTCAGAAAAGGGGCTAATTCGTGCTAATTAGTTATTTATTAATGCGAGATTACAGCCTCCAGGTGCTTTTTTAAAATAAACTCCCACTCACCGTACTGTAATCTGGACGTAGAACTGTAATTCCTCTCTACGACAGACAGCGAACGGCTTTTCCCTCTTAGACACTTCTGAAAAGTAGCCATTTATTTTGCATTAGGAACATCTGCACATTATACGTCAAAGTGATTCATGCATTTCAACGTGCATTTACAGTAAGAGAGATGACATCATCACTCATGGCCACACACGTGCACGTCAGTAATGTGATTTTAATGCAATTTTGGGAGAAAAACCTAAGTAAACACATTACTCTGGTTAGTGTAATTTGATCGCGCATAAGCGTAATTGCATGAATGTAGGTGCGCGTGTTGGCAAGTAAGTGGATTGCACTGATCTTTAGCATTAATCTGGTGTAGCATTCATATGGACTAGCACATAAGAGTGTTTCTTAAGACACTTTTATATATATAGGTGTATTTTACAGTTACAGATGGACCATTTGTAGTGTCTTTTCCACTGGCATCAATAGTATCATGCGCACAATAAAAATGTTATCCCTATTAAATTGAAATTTAATTGCATTTCAAACCCCTCGTCACACACATAAACAGTTGAGTTTTAAAAACAGTTAAATACAGTTATTTTTCAGATATTGTAAAAAAAAAGCTCTATATATTTAATATATTGTAACAGAAATATAAATATGATTGTAAAAAAATAAATATTTTATATATATATATATATATTATTTTGTTATTTTTTTATTATCCACATTTAACGCATTTTTGGAAGTGAACATTGTTTTTGACAAAAAAAAAATGCTTATTGACAAAACATTGCAGCATATTAGCCCCAAGTGATGTTTCCCAAGTGATGTTCAACAGAGCAAGGACATTTTTCACAGTATTTTCTATTAATTTTTTGTTTTTGTAGCTTAGTTTGTCTGAAATAAAAGAAAAAAATAACAGTTTAGGTCAGTACTAGCCCCCTTCAGATTTATTTTTCCCCAGTTGGCTACAGAATAAATAACTTTTGTCCAATGACTGGACGGACGGAATCTGTGGACATTTTTTGCTATTTCTGCGGAGTATTTTGTTTAAAATCTGCAGATTTATGCGGAATAATTTTGGGAGTATCACAACTAAAAACTTAATATATTAAATAAAAAGTAATACCTTTTTAGCTTTTATTTAATGTTTACAATGCGAATCCAATTAGGTCCACTTTAATTGGTAAACAAAGCAAGTCTCTCAAATAAAAATCTCTACTTAAAGACAGAAAATAGTACTTTACAAACTGTATTGTAAATAAATAATATGAATATTTTCATATTTGTCAATATTATTACTGAAATTAATTTAAAAACTGAATAAATATAAATTTCCACACATTTACCCAAGTAAATAAACAGAATCAATGATGGGCTAAAAATCTGCAGAATTCTGCCCGCGCCGATTTCGTTTGACCCTACCAATGACTAACCTAATTAACCTTTCTTGCCTAGTTAAACTAATTAACCTAGTTAAGCCCTAAAAAATGTCACTTTAAGCTGAATAGTAGTATCTTTGAAAATTACTAGTAAACTATGGCAAAGACAAAAATGTTTACATATGTATATATATCTTACAATAATAATAGCTAAATGTGGAGTAATGGGTTATGCAATGTAATAAAGTGAAATACAGCAGGGAAATTAAGTATTGAACACATACATTTTCTCCAAAAACATATTTCTAATGGTGCTGTTGATTTGAAGTTTGCCCCGGATGTTGGTAATAATCCATATATGCAAATAAACAAATCAAATTAGTTTACAAATTAAGTTATGTGTAATAAAATGCAGTGACGCAGAGGAAAAGTATTAAACACATAAAGAAAGGGAGGTGTAGAAAGGCAGTGAATACCCAGACAGCAGCTGTAATCTCTCATTAGTTATTCAGCAACCCTCTGCTCTTTGTCTATGTAACTGAACAATAGCTGCTTCACTCCAACATCTACATAAAGAAAATAAAGCTGTAAAATGGCCCAGCCAATTACCCGAATCCAATAGAAAATACAAATTAAAGATTAGATTTGATGGACGAGACCCACAGAACCATCAAGATTTTTACGTTCTGTTGAAGTCTGTGAAAAACTCCTGAGGAATTTATGTGATTTCATTCTCCACATGAGACGCTTCTTTCAACTGCCATCACCAAAAAAAAGCCTGTTATATAAAATATTAAATACATTTCAGTAGTTCAGTACGTTGTCCTTGTTTCATTTCATTATTACACATAACTAATTTTTCAGATTATTTAGCAATATTATTCACTGGAAAAATGAGACATGTTCAATCCTCATTTTCCCTGCCGTGTTATCCATTTTCAGCTTGGACACTTGTGCATATGCTTTCTTTGTGGACACCAAACTATCGTACGCCTCATCTTTGACACAGATATGGCCAAATTAAATCTGAAGGTATGAAATGAGTCCACAGTATGTACAATTTGCCCAAAAACAAAACAAAAAACATTGCATGTATATACAAGTGAGTAT
The DNA here is from genome assembly GCA_903798035.1 of Danio albolineatus. Lineage (NCBI taxonomy): Eukaryota > Metazoa > Chordata > Actinopteri > Cypriniformes > Danionidae > Danio > Danio albolineatus. Next base: position 6,614,765 of record CAIGQQ010007205.1, on the reverse strand, counting down.
TTAATTCACATCACAGTATTGCAACTCTCATTTCTGTCTAAATAGCATTTCTTTCACTATTGGTGTTGCGTGCACACATCATATCTATTTGGTGTGTGTTGGATTTTTCAATCAACACTTTTAATTACACCGGCTAGGTTTTTATTCCATTGAAACTGAGATCATTACGCATTTATCATGTGTAATGAACATCTCAGTCAGAGAGACATGTCAGCTTCGTCTGATGAGTCTTACCTTTTTTTTCCTTTGTATTTTAATCACAAATCATGTTGTAATTGCACCTTACAAAGTGCAATTAGAGGGCCGAAGCCTGCTATTTAATCTGCGGCAAAATTTCACCTGATAGCTTGATTTTCATTATCAGAGATGGGATAAGAGAGGGAGAGTCATGCAGCTTTCAGCTCGATCATAAAGGCAATCAGTCCTTTTACCTGATTCAACTCTCTCTCTTTCTGTCTGTCTGCTCTAGAAGATTTAACGCTAAGCACGAGTGCCTATTGTCTAATTAACAATGATTTTAGACACTGAGCTCCAATAATCATGGAAATGTTTTTTTTTTATTTTAAACATAGTTTTTTGGTAAACTAGCACAATTAAATAAAGCAAAATAAATAAAGCGTAAAATAAAAACTTTTTAAATAATAATAATATTTTCATATTAAATTATTGTAATGTTAAAAGTGACACAAATATACATCTAAATTAAATGACTGAAACCAATGTTTTTATACATTTTTATAAGTTTTAAATTAACAGCTTGTATAACAACCCAATATATGAATTTAAATCATATTAATATGGCTACTAGTAGTTTTGTTTATGCTAAATTAGCACTTTAGGTTGTAACTGTTCTTGCTTTATTATCATGACATGAATTTTCAAGAATTAATTTTTAAGGTATTAAAAACATTATTATTATTAAAACATTTTTTTGTTTTTTAGAAAATAACATCTTTTATATTTTAAAAACAAGGTTTTCAGCAATCATTCATTTATTCATTGGTAGTTAATTCAGATCCATTGGCCTCAAATATTTTGCGTTCTTCAATGATGTTAGGAATATTGTCTGTTTTGAAGTTAATTGAATTTAACTTTGTGCTTGATACATCGAGGCAGGATAATAAAGCCTGTATGTTTGTGTTAAGACTTTGATTTTGAGCATTGAAAGAACTGTTGTTGTTGTTTTTTTTTTACAAACTGTGGGCATAAAAAATTTAGGCAAGCCCACACACAAACACACTCTTATCTCCATACACCTCAACTAGTTCTTATATAAATCCACCTACATTTCAATTTTGCATATGTGCATGATATTATACAGTGCATAAACTTGTTAAATGCTTTGTAAACACAAGACATTATCATATTTATACAAAAATGCATTCATGAGCAGATTATCATAAATGTATTTTCAAAAAGCATTATCCCTTCATTAGTATTTCTCTGGTTGTTCTAAAGACCTTGAATTAAAGAAAAAGACAAGATTTATGTGCGAGTCTAAAAAAATTGCACTCACTAGGTCATGAATCATTTAATATCTTAAAAATATTTTCCTATGTCCATGAAACACAACCATCCTTCCATCCATCCATTTTCATTTTTTTTTTTTTCTGCCTTTACTTTACGTAACTTTACTTTACTTTGCTTTGCTTTGCTTTGCTTTGCTTTGCTTTGCTTTGGAAACGCTGTGGACCAGTCATGGTTAGAATGATCAATTCAAGCATCTTGATGAAGAAAAAATGGAGAAGCTGCTCTTAACAGAGTCCATGTACTGTGTAAATATGTTAATAAGAAATTTACAGACTTAGGAAAAATCCGTTGTGTATTTTTAAGTGGCAAACACTAACCCAAAAAATGCAACTCAGCTATTGATTATTAAAATAATGCTCAGTGTGAGTTCCACTTGTCATGCATTACATGATTTTACAAACATAGATTGCATAAACAAATCAATTATGTCTACTTAATGTTACAGGTAACTGTTGTTAAAATAAATTGTAAGATTTCCTTCTCAGTCATAACTTTGTAAAAGTATGAATTGCAATATTTATTTTTTTCAATACTCTCTGCACCCAATTTCACAGATTCTTTAAATATCCTTCAAGCAGATGCTTAAATCCAAAATAACTTTCAAAGGAGAAATTCTGTGATTTACTGCATGCATGTCTTTCCATCAAATGTACAATGTTTATGCTCTTGGCTCCTTTTCTTAGTCTTAAAATGAACTATTAATCCATGTATGTTAAACTGGGCGACACGGTTGCTCAGTGGTTGGCACTGTCACCTCACAGCAAGAAGTGACAGTATGGAGTTTCTGTGTGGTGTTTGCATGTTCTGTCCGTATTGTATGTGTGTGAATGAGTGTGCATGGATGCATCCCAGTACTGGCTTGCAACTGTAAGGGCATCCGCTGTGTAAAACATATGATGGATAAGTTGATGGTTCATTCTGCTGTGGCAACCCCTGATGAATAAAAGTTCTAAGCCGAAGGAAAATGAATGAATACATGAATGAATGAATGAAGTTAATAAACTGAAAAAAATGATAAAAAGATAATGTTATAATTGTTTAGATTGTTTAATCAAAATCTTACTATTTATTTTGGAATAGCAGTTCTAGGTCAAATATTCTAAGCCACGACCCCTCCAACCATTAGTTTGGTGCCAGTAAAAAGGAGACAGGAGAAGCATAACCCTGTCCCAAAAAAAAACAACAAAAAAAACATGCATTTATGAAATGTGCTTTACACAGGTGAGTGGGCCTGACAAACCACCAGTAGAAACACTCTTGTCTCTAAAAGCAAACAAAAAAAAAACTCCTCCTCCTAACTCTAACACTTCATGACTTCATGCTCTGAGCATAAACAATTGCTTTGTATAATAGTGTATAATAACACTTCTTGTGGTTTGCCTGTTCTTGTTGAATCGCCGAATGCCTCCTCAACTGTAAGTCGCTTTGGATAGAAATATCTGCTAAATGACTAAATGTACTAAGTATTCACTTTCAGACTGACATAAAACTCTGCAGTAACTTTCGATTGACATGGATTTTAAATTATCACCATAGAACTTGAATCAACACTAAATCAACTCAGCCGGTTAAACTTAAATCTTAGACTCCACCAGACTCCAAAAGACATTAACAGACATATTACATTATTTTTGCAAGCGGCTTACAGTACAAATTACAAATGTAATAAGCATATTTTATAGCAGAAATGCATAACAAATAGCATACGATTGTACAGAGAAACTGACTAACAAGATGTGATTTGTTCTGAAACGTCTTGGTTTTGGTAGATTTATCGACAGGCTGTTTCTTCTGAGCCAGTGAAGAGCTGGAGAGTGATGTTTTAAAAATCACAGACAGAAGATGAAACACAAGCAACTGCTTGATGTTTTGCTGCCTTCGCTTGGTTTCTCAGACTCAGTCACGTCTGACACTTCTTAGGCTTCATACTTCATTTGCCGTGCTACAATGCAGTACAATATCACACCTGCCTGAGCGCACTGGCTTATCTACAGGACATTATGTTATTCAAATGTGAACTTTTTACCTCACAAGAAAAGTTCCTCTGAGGTATTCTAGTGCTTAGATTTACCCTACAGTAGTCCAGCATTTGCTGTATTTTAAAGACGTTGTGTGAATCAGCTGGACCAAGAGTTGGAAATGAAAATTTATAAATATATACTCAGATTTACTGGCTGAATTTAGTGCTCCCATTGATTGTCTTATAAACAACAAATCAAGAACAGATTAATTTTACAGCCCTAGTGATTATTTCATAACTTTTTTTTGTTATTGTTCTGTACAGCACTTTGTCAACAATTGTGGATTTTAAATGTGCTGTCTAAATAAATAAATAATACCTATGCTAGATTCATGTCACACTGTAAAAAAAGAAACTGTTGAGAAAACATAAAAAAAAAAAAACAAGGCAGCTTGATGCAGGAAGAATTTTGAGTTGTCAAAATTAATTGTTTCTTCGGTGCACCGCGATGCAGATGTGGACAATTCGATATCGGCTCAGTAATAGATCATAACCAGTTATTACATACTGACGTCAGTTATCTCCTACGCGCTATGTCACCGTAGAATACTATGGGGAAGGTGGTGACGGTGAGTTAATAACTGCTGGTGAGTTTGCTGGACAGTCTTTCACTGACACTAAAGAAGGTACAGCATGAGCTGCTATTTCACTGCTAGGGAGAAATGCTGTAAACGCCATCTCTGCCTCTCTTCTCTCAAATACACACACTTTGGACATTTGACCCGCTGGCGTGTTCGTGAGGTAACTTTTCCCTCTCCTCTTGGCTGTTAAATCGATATTTGTAGATTCAGACACGAGCGTGGTGCGAGTTTTCTACACCACGTCTTTTATGGATTACCTGTGATAACTGCACATTATGTGCATATAGACTGCAACTGCAGGTGTTCTTCCCGTGTCACTCATCGGTGAACAGTGATTTCATTTTCAATTTCCTGTTGAGCAGATGAAGACATTGACCAATGATAGGAGTGTAAGAACTCAAAAAGCAAAGCGGGATAACATTTACATTACTTTATTTGCTATAAATGCTCATGTTGTCTTCTGTCATGTTGTCTTTTCTGTTTAGTGGATGATTTATTTATTTATTTATTTCAAATTTGCAAAGCAAGTACATAGTGCTAGTTAGCATATCGTCTTGTTTTTAATAATTTTACTTACAAATGACAAACACAAACTAACTATTACATTCATTCATTCACTTTCCTCTGGCTTAGTCCCTTAATTTATCAGGGGTCGCCACAGCAGAAAGAATCGCCAACTTATCCAGCTTATGTTTTACATCAGATGCCCTTCCAGCTGCAACCCAGTACTGGGAAACACTCATACACACTCAAACACCTGTACCGCATATCTTTGGACTTTCGGGGAAACCGGAGAACCTGGAGGAAACCTATGCAAACACTGGGATGCCAACAGACCCAGCCAGGGCTTGAACCAGTGACCTTCCACTGTGATGCTCTCTGGTTAATAAAGGGACTAAGCCGAAAAGAGAATGAATGAATGAATGAAACAATCTAGCTCTATGCTTTTTTTTTTTTACATTGCAAATATCAGCCCTGTTAGGTACATGCATACCTGTCCAACATCACAAGTACCTCACTTTAACCTTTATAAATGATTAGCTTTCTGTTTCCTCAACTTTGCGTTTTTTGTTTCAGCTGCTGGCAACTCATTCATAAGTCAGGAGTGTCAGAGATCACATCATTTGTGGTTTCTCAGTTTTTCGTATGTGTAAGAACAACAAAGAACGGCAGCAGAAAAGCAAAACAAAAGAAAAAAAAAAGTGCTAACATGGTTTCATGCTATAGCAGCTCTTCACTCCTGCTGTGATACTGGGAAGGTGATATGACAACCGAGATTCATTGTAACCGATTGCAGAGATATGGGCATGTGCGTGTTATTCTTTACAGTGCAGATTAATTTTAAGGGTTCATGGTGACAGTAAAGGTGACCAGGCATCAGACTAAGGAAGCCACACTGAAACTCTATAAACGCAAACCCTTTTAATCCAAACTCTATTTCCTTGGGGCTTTCTGAAGGCGACAAATAGTCTTCTCAAAGCCACTGTCCCTGATGGGGTGACTTTTATATGGCCTGCACTACACATTCCAAAATGAAAAAAAAAAAAAAACCTTTCAAAGCTACATCAGAATATATAAAAAATCGAGCTTGACTGTGTGTGTATGTATGTTTGTTTGTTCATTCATTCCTTCATTCATTAATTTTCCCTTTATTAATTAGGGGTTGCCACAGCGGAATGAACCACCAACTTATCCAGCATATGTTTTTACGCAGCGAATGCCCTTCCAGCCGCAACCCATCTCTGGGAAACATCCATACACACTCATTCACACTCATACACTACAGACAATTTAGCCTACTCAATTCACCTATACCACATGTCTTTGGACTGGTGGGGGAAACCGGAGCAAAGCCACGCGAACACGGGTAGAACATGCAAACTCCACAAAGAAATGTCAACTGACCCAGCCAAGGCTCAAACCAGTGACCTTCTTGCTGTATGTATGCATGTATGTATAATGATAATAATAATAATAATAATAATAATAATAATAATAATAATAATAATA
>CAIGQQ010007205.1:6586010-6599971 GCA_903798035.1 Danio albolineatus | reverse complement strand
TCTTCATCCTGATCTGTTCCAGTTAGTAATTCATCCCATTCAATCTGAAGGACGGCGCTTCTAAAATCATCTAGTTGATGTTTTGGAATACCATAAGAATCATATTTCCTGACAAAAGAATTGAATCTCTTATTAGATCATTTTCTGGCGACTAAAATTAAATTGTGATCAGATATGCCTGTTTAAATATTAAATGTTTTTAAAATTCTCTCTGTTCTATTACTAAAAATTAGATCAATTTGTGATCTTGTGGACTTGGTTAGTCTTGGTTAGTCAAAATGATCAATTATTTTCAACATCAAAAGTCGACAGAGCAGAGATCAACATCTCATAATTCAATTCACAACTGTAAATAAACATGAAATACTTGTGAATCATAAAATACAGAAACTAAAATCAGATGTTTTTACAGTGTAGGTCAGTTTTACTTAACAGTAACATCCATGAACCCCCTTCAAAAATATTAAAGCATATCTAGTGCTTAACCCAGTAGATCTTTTTCACATCCTAGGTGAACCGCGTATTAACCCGCAAGGAATTCTGAAGTGAAGCGTTATGACAAGAGTGTTGATCCCAACAGTAGGAGTGGCGGTCTGGCCACGAGGTTAAAACAATTCCCAGCCAATCATACAAACAACACAATGGAAAAGCTGTCAGCCGGGAAGACAACAGAGGTGATGGAAGCGGACAGGGCTGTTCGTGGCGTTCAGGTGGACTGTTCCTGCTAATCCGATTTGACGTTCACATTTGCCGCTTGAGAGGAGCAGCTAGCCAGGCTTTGAAAAGAGCGACGGGCCTTCTTCAACAGGTTTCAGAAGGTGGAGGGTTACAGAAGATTGGCCACAGTTGATGGGGGTGACCGACCCAACCATATTTCACTATTAGGTTGCATTTATACTAAAGGGTTTGTTGTTTTCCTCCATTCTGATATTTCCATTGCATTTCAGAAAAGATATCCATACAGACTACACTGAAAATGCTGAAAACATTGAAAACTGAAAACATGTCAGAATCTGAAGGTACTGGAGCTGTTTAAATATAGGTTATAAGGGATAGTTCACCCAAAAATGAAAGTTGCAACCATTTACAGTACTCACCCTCTATAATTGTTCCAAACCTGTTTGAGTTTCTTTCCTCTGTTAGATGTCAAAGCAGCTATTGACACCCATTGTAGTAACATAATAATGTTACAAAATAACATTAGTAACAAAATAATAATAATTATAATAATAATAATTATTATTATTACTGTTATTATTTTTAATAATAAAAAATAAGTATGTGACTTCGAGATCTCATGAGACTAAGTGTCGACAAGATTTCTCGTCTAGATGAAAAGTTGTCCCATGAGTTATGATGGAGAGCGAGGGTGAATTTAGCACTTAAGATCGGAGACAGGATTGGATTTGAATCGCAGTCGAAGTGCTTTGCACACATCTGCCAACTCATGCTGGCCTTGGAGTTGCGTATCACTCGATTGCATGGGCAGATTTCAAAGGTTGCCGCGTCCAAAAGCAGAGGCTGCTACAACTGCAGCTACACACATTAACCATGGCTCATAAGATGATAATAGTCATAACAGTCATAAATACATGTCGAATTATGACATGTGGAGTATTCCTACTTCAGTCGTATTATTGAAGTGCAGTGCAGACATGTAAAAGCTGTAAACGCTGTAATCAAACTATTAATGTTGTGTAAAACTTTTAGCTGCATCTTGCAACAGGATAAGCCATGCACACACAGCTGTTTGACGCTGTATGGCACCTATTGAGTCACTAAAGAACCATAGACACACACATCTCCTCTGAGTGTGTGCACACACACAGTGAATTCCTGGACACACACACACCCATCGTCATCATCATCACTGAGCACATGTTTATGCTGTCCAGGGGGAAAAAAAACAGAAGCTGTTGCTGAATGAAAGTGAAACTGCTGAAAAATTTAAAACCAAAAATGACGATTACTTATACATATGTATACTATTTTCCCTTCATATATTTTGCAGTGTTTGCATGTCCTTTACTGCATATTAGAATAAAAGTAAAATAACATTCATTCATATAAAAAAAGCAAATGGTTAAATAGTTTTGCATTTTGTGATTTTTTTCCCCCTTTTTTTGGTTGAATGAAATATTTTCCATTCATGTATTTCATTATTGAGGATTTCTCAAAATTTTGGAAAAATCTCAAATCTCGTGTCGTCTTGTCTTGTTCTCATGAACCCAATCTCATGTCTAGTCTTGTGGAGTAAGCAAGTGGAGTCACACCCCTAATACATTTTTTTCTTATATTTCTTTTTACCTAAATTATTTGTGATAACTTGTTTTGTGTTCAACAGAAGAAATAAATTCAAAAAACTTTAAAACTACTGAAGTATATAAATAAATGTTGTTGTTGTTTTTTTTGTAATTTTTGGGTGAACTGTCCCTTTACATTGCATTGACAGAAAAAGTATTTATTTTAAGATGGCAGAAAAAAAAAAAGAATAATTCAGATGGCAGAATTTATAAACCAGAACAGAACAAAATACAAATCTTAACATTTTACAGTACAAAATTTATTAAATACACAAATTATAATGCTATACAAGCGAAAATGTGCATGTACAAATTCTAAATCAAACACAAATGACAATTGCATTTGTTGTAAACGCATATGTTGTACTGCACATACTTTGCATTTCATTTTTGCCATGCAATTGTTTTAAGTTTTAATAAGATTTTAGCAGCTAAATGTTACATTGCAATTTTTTTAGGTAAACAATGTGGTCAATTGAAAGTTGGCTTACTGTTAGCCCATTACAAACAAATTGCCACATAAAAGTTGATGTATTGGACTTGATTGCCAATGAGAATTAAAAACAAACGAATGTTCCTACAACAAGATCTGCAGCATTTCTTGAAGTTTCCATTTTCAAGGGTTGAAGACTGTTGAGTAACGTGGATGCCAGGAATAACCATAGCAAAAGTTGTGTTTTATTAAAACGTAAACACACCAGTGCATAGGTACTGTAGCTTCAGACTGTGACTGGAGCATTGTCCAGTCACTCCTCCTTCTCAATCCTGCTACGCTGTGCTATTTCCATATTGCCTCTGCTAAAAGCTATTTTGTCAACATTAGTCATTGTCAAAGCTTGTTTCTCCTCTGCCGCAAGAGCGATTCTCTCGTTTTGATCATCAGATGTTTATTTGCTGTTTGTTTGTACCTTAGGGAATGGTACGTTTCCCATTGAGCACAAGCTACAATCATGTTGTAAGGCTGCGTTTCACTTAGCTAAAAGAAGCTATTTACATATGGTTTCGTGCAGTCAGTGGCCCTGTCACTGTGTGAGGATCTCATTACAGTCGTGCCCCCTCCAGTGGCTCACAACCCTTCATGATCTCTAAATTTCTCTCTGTCAATCTGCTTTTTCTTCTCTATGTACTGTATGTTGCACAGGGACTAATTAGCAGAGATGCAGACCTCTGTGATCTTTCCCCCGCAGTACAGGCTGTCGCCAACTGTGGAGTAAAACATGCCGCATGAAACTGCACAGACGCTACAGATTTAGCTAAATAAGAATTGAAAATATTGATATTATTCTGGTTATCAAAACAAATAACCTACTCTTTCTCTCTTTATGGATTGAAGTCAAAATTATTAGTCATCCTGTGAAATGTTTTTCAAAGTGATACTTTTAATATACTTTTAATATAATCAAAATATTTGATTATTTTGCAAGATACTTGTATTTAGGATAAAATGCAATTTTAAGGCTCAAGGGTCATTTTAAGGGTCATATTTTGGTTTTGGGGGTCTCCAACAGCAGGCTGATCTGCATGCATGGTCAAAAAAAACTTTCATTGTCTTATAATATGCATTTATTTTTCCTTCATTATCCCAGCGACTCCTATATGAATCGTTCAGTGATTCATTTGTTCCTAAACCCCTCCTTAGCGCGATGCTAAACTGCGCTGATTGGACCGATGACCCAGTCTGTTGGGATTGGTCGACAGCACTCAGCGTGAGATAATGCCCACCACGGCTTATCAACATTGAAGTAGTCATAGCGTGTGCGTGAGCTAATCTGCTAACACTCGTTTTTATCGGGAGTCGCCCGTATTTCAGACACCTCACCCCCGAAACTAACCCCCGATCTCCCAGCATATTCCCAGCTTTATTCTTAACCAGAAGTAAAAACAGAGACACACATTCAGTATTAGTGCACACAGCGGCAAAAGCTGAACCATTATAAACAGCACGGCCGCACGTGTGTAGCAGAGCTGATGGTGGCCGTAGCAACGACAAACAGCAGAGGAACATGCTCAAACGCATTTTAATCCGTAAACAAAGCGGCACGCGTCGCGTTTACAATGTGCTTTTAGACGCGATATGAGAATACAAGTTAACCAGATACACTACAAGCGGTTACAAGTTACAAAACACAGTTAAATGCATCATTTACAAGCTAGAGAAAACAATGAGGCGACCGTTTTTAATCGCACTTACTAGTAGGATAGCAGGCCAGGGAAATGTCCCGGTGCTCCGAATCCTCTATTGTAAGCACTTCTCAGACAGAACAAAGCACATGGCTGGGTTTAATGCTGAGGTATTTCTGCAGAAATAAACCTCAACTTCTGACTCTTCAAAATCTCATCTCTGGGTTATCTGCACACTTCCAATATCCAGCCGAGCACAGTGCTCTTCTCTGTGTTGCCAGATGATCTGTCAACAGCTCACCGCTGTTGTTTGTGGGCGGGGTAGGGGCTTTCGAATCTCCTGGGGCTGCGCGCGCACAGATGGGCGGGGCTTATGTTTCGTGTTCACGTCATGCCGAAGCGGCTAAAGACTCGAAAGCACGGCGACTCGTTTAAGGAACTATGAGTCGACTCTTTTATTGATGAATCAATAGTTTTAAACACTGTGCACTTTCAAATTTTAAGCCTTAGCTGGACATTTCACTTCACTTAGAGCTGTGTGACACACTGCATCCAAGCTCTTTTTCAAAAACCCATAATAGGGGCTCTTTAAGAGGTTAAACAAGTTAGGTTAATCAGGCAAGTTAGTGGTTTGTCCTGTATTGCAAAAAAAAAAAAAAAATCTATATATTGACCCTAAAATAGTTTTAAAAAATATTTTAAAAATAGTAAAATAGAAATAAATAATAGAAATAGTAAAAAATATATAAATGCATAAATAAAACTGCTTTTATTTCAGTCAAACTAAAATAAATGAGTCTTTCTCCAGGAATACATATAGGAAAAACTAGGAAAATTTAAATTTGAGAAATATTTGAAAAAGAATAATACAATAAAACAGAATGGCTAATAATTTTGTCTTCAACTGTATATACATTTATATTTTAGAAATATGTAAAACACTAAATTAATGCAATATTTTATGTATATTTTATACTATATTACATTTAATAATTGCACATACAGGACAGGGGCAAAACAAGTATATGAGATTCAAACAAGGCCATGTAATCATCTGCTAGCCAAGAACATTAACATTTTTGGAATAAAATAATGCTATAACATAAATCAAATATGCACATTATTGGTTAACACTTTATTTTGATCGTCCCTATTGCACATTTTGTTGACTAGAAGTTGCATTGCAACTACATGCCAATTAAATGTCATTTGAGTGTTAGTAGACTGTATGCTTAATATCTGCTGCTACTGCTCCTTGACATTTAACTGACTATAAGAAACTTTGCAAGTACATGTCAGTACACTAACCCTAACCCTGTAAGTTTACTTATAATCTAAATATAATTAATTGGCATGTAGATGCAATGTAACTTAAATTCAACAGCATGCACTAAAGGGGCCATCAAAATAAATAATACCAATTATTTTTGTTCGGTCTTCTTGGTTCCTCTGTTTTTAAACAAGTTAATAAATAATTAAAATTATATGTTTATTCTGGTTTACTTAGCATTCATACAGTGAGATGATATCATACAAACACATCCTCTATGTATGTCCTTATATGTGATGGTGTTTCTATGAGTTGAGAGCTCTTGAAGAGCTTACAAAATGTGTAAAGAAGTCAAAAAAGCAGTATAAATTCCTCCATTACAAACACAAATGAAGATCTTCCGCAAGGACAGACGTTTCCGACACCTCTATTGAGCTGTAATGGATAACATTTACTGTTATGAGAGATTTTACTGCTTGAGCATTTTGTCCTTTTTATGGTTACATCTTGTGCGTTCTTTGTTCAGCATTGTGTTCGTATTTGAGTCAAACTGCTGTAGAGTTCATTTAGAAGTGGACTAAAACCAATTTTTCAGCACTCAGTTGCGATTTTACCCTCAATTCCTAAAACTCTGAGCATGGCGCAACCTTTTAAGTGCATATTTGTGCTTAATTTGTGCAAATTTTCCATTAACAGCCGACGGACTTCAGTTTAATGGGAGTGACTTTTCCTTCTGTAGGTTATGTTTTACCCAGAAGGCCTTGATCTTGCCGTCGAGATTCATCATTTAGATAATTGAAATTGCAATGTTACGAAATAAATAAATAAAGTCATCAAGATGGATCATGACTTCTAGGCCTCTGCGGAAATTAAACCGGTCAAGGTAACCTAATTGCAGACTCATCCGAAAAGAAGTTCCCCCGCAGGCTGCCGGGTGACAGAATGCAGGCAGAATCCCGGAAAAGGACACCCCGGAGCTAAATATGGATAAAGATGAAAACGGAGAATCCTGCTGGATGGCTATGAAGTGGAGAGAGTGTGTGCGCTAGTTAATGTAGAAGGGGAAAATTGTCCTTAATTAGCTCGGAGCTTGGAAAAGGTTAGCGTCATGTATCACTGCACAGGGCAGCGAGACGTACTTTTAATTGGAGAACGAAAAGCTCTGACCAGAACACTAAGGCTGTACGTTTACCACCAATTCTGATAATATCGTGTAATTGGAGAGAAATCTGTCATGGAAAACTCTCGCTCGTATTCTCGAAGGCTTGCACTTTAAAGGAAGATTAAGTAAGTTACGGCTTCCCTCTCTAATTGTGTATACTGAGATAATGAGTTGAAAGTTGAAGCAATTATTCCTTTCTCGTATATATTTTTCTAATTTTCCAGTATATTTATATCTGTGAGTAGTTTGAGGTCAGATGGAAATAGCGAAGTTACGTCTCAATGACTTGAAAGTAAATTGAATTGTGTTGAATTAATGAACCAGTAATGTTTGCGATACCTTTCCCTCCCGATCAAATAGTAGAAGGAAAAAAGTGTTGATAAGAAGATCAAGCTCGTAACCCTCTTTATTAGAGTTTTCGCTTGAACTGGAACTGATGCTAAATCACGAGTTGGGTAATTCTCTGACAGGAGACTAATAAATATTGATATGAATTATTCAGACCATATGTGTATCTTTGATTGCTCATTATGGGCAGCGAATGTACTACGCAATGTTAAATCGAGCTGCTGCAAATGACAAAGAGCAGAGACCATAAATAGACTTGAAACCTGCTAATGGAAGTCATTATTATGAATTTATGCTTTGAAAAAACATAAATCATTATAGATTGTTTCAAATTGGCACCAGCTCAGCCATGAATAACCGCGTTCGTGCTGAGCTCAACTGAAATGCTGCTGTTATAGATGGGGAGAAAGAGGATGGGGTAAAGGTCTAGCGTTTGATAGGATATAATGTACTGTAATGGAGGGGAAAAGGAGTATTTAAGAGGTGAACTTAATTTGAGGATTTAGATATGTGCACGCTTATTTCTCTTATCTATTATTTGATAAGGAACTGCTGGCATGATCAACACAATGTATTTACAGTCGTGTTAAATTAATTTAACATTAAATTGAAGACATTCATTTAGCATTTATCGCCTTTTATTTAGTTGAATGCTGTTTTTGTCTTTTTAAACTGTGATAATATTTAACAGTATTTTATTGTATTTTTTATCAAATAAATGCAGACTTGCTTAACATACTAAAGCCTCCACAAACTGAAGCATTTGACTTTATATCACATTGTTTAATGCACCAGGCTAAAGGAGACACATTTTGTGAATGAGACACTATCAATACAGTAACACTACACTTGTGAATACAATTTAGGTTATTGTGCTTTATTACTGTGCAAAAGATTGCTGTTTAGTACATCCATCCTTTGATGTTTTGAGGTGTGTGTGTGTGTGTGTGTGTGTGTTAGTCAGAATTAATATTTTATCAAAACCTGCTGTTTCTGATCAGGACTTTTGTGTTACAAAGCCAGGAAATGATGCATGAGTGTGGATGAATTATGCAGTTAATGGATTTCGTACATGCTGGAGATTACACATATATATCATTTAATTATAAATTATGCAATTAATAATTGTTATATTTTCTTCAATGTTTATTAGTATTTAATTTTTGTTAATTTTATTTGATTTAATTGTTTGTAATAATGACTTTTATACATTACCACTGTATATAATAATAATAATAATAATAATAATAATAATAATAATAATAGGCGACGCAGTGGCGCAGTAGGTAGTGTTGTCGCCTCACAGCAAGAAGGTCGCTGGTTCGAGCCTGGGCTGGGTCAGTTGGCGTTTCTGTGTGGAGTTTGTTCTCCCTGCGTTTGTGTGGGTTTCCTCCGGGTGCTCCGATTTCCCCCACAGTCCAAAGACAAGTGGTATAGGTGAATTGGGTTGGCTAAATTGTCCGTTGTGTATGAGTGTGAATGGATGTTTCCCAGAGATGGGTTGCGGCTGGAAGGGCATCCGCTGCGTAAAACGTGCTGAATAAGTTGGCGGTTCATTCCACTGTGGTGACCCCAGATTATTAAAGGGACTAAGCCGAACAGAAAATGAATGAATGCACACAGCACACAGCACTCACAGCAAGAATGTCACTGGTTCGAGCCTTGGCTGGGTCAGTTGGCATTTCTATGTTGAGTTTGCATGTTCTCCCCATGTTCACGTGGGTTCTCCGGGTTCCCCCGCAGTACAAACACATGCTATAGATGAACTGCGTAAGCTAAATGGTTCATAGTGTATATCTGTGAATAAGAGTGTATGGGTGTTTCCCATTGATGGGTTGCGGCTGGAAGGGTATCCTCTGCATAAAGCATATGCTGGATAGGTTGACGGTACATTCCGCTGTAGTGACCCCGAAGTAACAATGTGATTTATGTGTGATTAACAATAATTTCATATTTCTGCCACTACCCTTCAAAACTCAGACATCTTTTATAAATTGTACCTTTGTATATTTTAAGTTGGTTTGAATGTATGTTGTTTCATCTGAACATAAATATTAATTAGACAGAAAGACAGTGGGGAATTATTTTATGAATAATTAAAATTTTATTAACATATTTGAAGCATTAAAGTTGACCTTACTGTATTTATTTCATTAAATATTAATTTTTATTTTTACTTTTTCTAGTGCTTGGTTGTATTTTTATTCTCACAATTTTCTTAGTAAAAATGCAGTGTAAAAAAAACAAAGAACAAATATATATGCATACATTATTCTGCAAGCAAGAAGGTTCCTGCTTCTTATTTTGACGTGTATGCTAGAACCTACTGGTAAGCTGTTTCCCATTGCTATTCATTTGGAGTTGGTGTTCTGGCTCCAGCTTGTTATCCAGCTTTTGCGCTGTTCAATTGCAGGGCAGATCCAAGCATTGAATACCAATGGGCATAATTCTTTTTACCTGAGTTTCAACTGGCAACGCAATTGGATGAGGTTGATTCCAACAATCACATGGCTGTTTGCGCTCAGCAGGATGACAGTGGGCAAGCTTGATGAAATTAAAAAAGTCAAGGTAGGCGCTACCATGTTGAATTTGCTGAGAGCCGAGCTGAAAATGGGCCAAGTGTTGGAAAAGAACGAGAAGAGGGGGGGAAAAGCAGAGCATGAACTAAATCAAGCCCCTTAATTGGCTTGTTAAGACATGAAAGAGTCGACTGAGTGGGGTGGCCTTGAAGGAAAAGTATAAAAGGGTTGGAACAAGAGAGCAACAGACGGGAAGGAGGATAATGGAAGAGAAGGGAGGGCGCGAATAAAAAGCTGAAGTTAAGTTGACCGACAACTTTGTTTAATTTGGTCGTTTTTAAAGAGTGATTGGGAGGCCGGAGCTGTTTGCTGGGGAATGAGATTGTGGCATGCACCGGGCCGGTCTGATGAAGCCATTACAGGCCCCCTTCTCTCGTACTCAATCATTGTGACACATCAATAGGTGCGTTAGATGGTCATTCTTCAAAAAGCAAGAGACCCACCTTGCCTACAGTACTAATCGCTCCAATCATCCAGTGAAAAACCCAGAACCTTTGAGCCTTTGTAGCCGTGACCCCTTTCCCAACCTAAAACCAGCCAACCTTCTGTTGCAGAGCCAGTGTAATTCTTTATCCTTCAACTGGTTGGGAATAAAATCCACAGAGCGGAATGGAGCAGGAGATGGATTCCAGGTGGATTTTCCACAAAACTAGTTTTTCGCTGAGGTGACGTGATAGAAAACATTGTATGAAGCAATCTCAGATGCCGTTTAATGTTGAGTCAGGCTTTTAAGACCTTTGACTTTTTGTTCGGTTTCAGTAAGAGTGAGAGATTTACATTGTTTTAACAATGAGTGAGCTGACATGAAATATATCACTCACTTTGCGATAAATAAATAAAACACTGCTTGCATGTACAAAAGCATTCGCTACAGGATGAAACATTAGAATAACCTACAATTTGTAAAAAAAATTACAAATACAATAAAAGTCATATGTATGATATTGATATGATAACATTACACGGTAACGCTTTATTTTGATGGTCCATTTGATTATTAGTAGACTGTCAGCTTAATATCTGTTGGTACTGACATTCAGCAGTCCTTTAACAGACATTTAACTGACTATAAGAAACTTTGCAAGTACGTGACAACTTACACTAACCCTAACCCCAACCTAACAGCCTACTTATAATCTCATGAGAATTAGTTGGCAAGTAGATGCAATGTAACTTAAATTCAACAAACGGACCATTAAAATAAAGTGTGACCCACATGTCACCCAAATGTCAGCATGTGAGCACTATGGCAAATGTGACACTGATTTTATACAAGCGTTCAACATTTTAGAAAAGAGTTGTGTTTAAGGGAAAAAAAATTATAAATAAATAAAAAATCAGCTGTTTACTACAAATTGCGAAATCAGTAAATCAAATCAAAAGAGAGTCAATAAATCAACAATCTAACTCATTTAAACCAGCACAAGGTACCAACACAAACACACTGTTTTTTTTTGTTGTTGTTGTTTTTTTCTCCCAAAACAACTTTTCATTAACCCCAAAATAATATTGTGATTATTTTTCTTTTTTCTTACCATTGAACACCATATTTCCCCCAGTTGATTAAGAAGAATGATCTCTTCCGGTCCAGAATTTAACGTTTTAAAGAATGAGAAGCATTGAATGCAATAGTCTTTACTGTGTTTCAGCTCTGCTCCTGTCTGTGCTGTATCACAATGTGCTTCTTTCAGCAGCACAGCAATCAGATACACTGCGTTTGCCCTGCTAATATTTCTGCTTTAACTCTGTCATTTTTCTCTCTCTCTCTATGGCAAAGCATTTGATCTGGTAAATAACACTTCAGTTGTTTTTTTTGTTTGTTTTTTTTTAGGTAAAAAATGAAAAAAAAAAAACTCTCTCTCTCTCTCTATATATATATATATATATATATATATATGTGCCAATATGTGTTTTTTTTTTTGTTTAGATATTTTTTATTAATTTTCAGTTTTTCAAACCAGGAAAAACAACAATACAAACCCCTGACCCATACCAATCCAACTACCGGGTAGCGCTTACATTAGCCGAAGATTAACAAGTTTACAATTGTACATGTAGGTCTAAATACGAAAGAGAGAGAAATAAATAAATAAATAAAAATTGTAATAATAAATAAATAAAATAAATAAAATAAATTAAATAGACAAATATATAGATAGATAAAATGACTTTAAAAAAAAAAAAAAAAAGGGAGAAAAAAAAACAAAAAAAAAACAAAGATATAGCCACACATACCATCTGTACAGTAAAATCAAATTATTTGAGATTTTCCACATAGTCAATAAAGGGTTGCCACACCTTAAAAAATTTCCCCTCCGACCCTCTTAATGAAAACCTGATTTTTTCTAAATAGAGACAAGACATAGTTTCTCTAATCCACTGAGCATGAGTGGGAGGATGATAATCCTTCCATTTTAGCAAAATAGCTCTGCGTGCCAGTAAAGTTGAAAAAGCAATGATTTTACACTTTGATGAAGGCAACTGTATTTCCTCTGAAGTAACCCCAAACAGTGCCACCTGTGGATCTGGTTCCAACTTGTGTTGAAGAATTACAGACAACAAATCAAATATTAACCGCCAGAAATGCTCTAAGTTAGGACAGGTCCAGAACATGTGAAATAAAGTGCCTTCAGCACAATGACATCTATTGCACAAAGAACTAGTGCCAGGAAACATTTGGGCTAATTTAGTCTTAGAGATATAAGCTCTGTGCACTACTTTAAATTGAATGAGAGAGTGCCGGGCACACATTGATGATGAGTGAATTTGTTTAAGAATATCGTCCCACAGATCCAATATGTGTTTTATATTGGCAAGTATCAGCTGATGTTTAAACTCTTACAAAGAGTCTCTGAAATGATAATCGAGCTTTGACTTATTTTTTTTCATACAGTATATTGTAATTTTATCATGTCTAAATTCATTTTTAGTCTTTTTAAAAATCTTTTTAAACAATTTAAACTGTTATATTGAACTCTTATAATGACAAATAGAGTTTTTGAACTGATTTATTTTTATTTAATTACATTTTATCGACATTAATTCTGTCATATCAAGAGAGTAAAAGCAACTGCTTTTTAGTGTTTTATTATATTTTCTGAAAATATATATGAAGTTGTTTATTATCTTAAACATAATAGCCAAAAATATAGAATTTATATAATCATCAATTTACCACTTAAAAATATTTAGATTGTTGCCATCAGGCAGAAATAACAGCACATCTCTATGAGTCAGCAAGGTCTTTGAGTTCACCAGTGATCTGTGTGTGTGAATGACCGAGCCGCTCTTTCTCACTCATCCTCTATAGCTGGTATGGGTGCGCCAGTGTGCCCGTCTTTGAAGCACTCCACATAACCGGATTCTTTAGCTACACCTCAGCAGGGGGTGAGGAGAGGATGAGGATCCTGGGACGCGTCATGCGGGCTACAGTTGCTTTTGTAGGGCTGCCTCCAGCCACCCACTGCAGTAATCAAACTAAGCCAACCTGACCCAGTTTGCTGTCGCCGCCGCTATCCGCTATCCCAGGCTTGATTCCTCGCGCTCACATCCATGTTTCCTTTGCTAGTACCCATATTTTTTTCAAGACTCCCTGCCAGGCTTCCCTCTCTCCACCTTGTCCACTCTTCTATATCCACACACAAACAACACTCTAGGTTTAAATGCCCAAATCTCCAACTCTATGCATTTCAATACGGTCGAGGGCAAATTTATTAGCCCTCCTGTAAAATGTGTATTATTTTAAAAATTATTTCTCAAGTGATATTTAATGGAGCAAGGCAATTTTCACGGTATTTACGGTAATATATATATATATATATATATATATATATATATATATATATATATATTCGTGATTAATCACATCCAAAATAAAAGTTTGTTTTGACATAATGTGTGTGTGTGTTATATATATTTATTATGTATATGTGATAAACACATTCATAAAAGCCAAAACTATATATTAAAAAGTTACATAAAAGTAGTTACATTATATTCAAATGTAAAATTTGTATCATACACATATTTTTTATATATCTAAATATAAACCAACATTTTATCAAGTATATGCATGTGTGTATTTATATATTCATAATAAAATATACACAGTACACACACAAATATTATGTTAAACTTTGGATGTGCTTAATCACGATTAATTTTTGACAGCCCTAATA
>CAIGQQ010007205.1:6521123-6553177 GCA_903798035.1 Danio albolineatus | reverse complement strand
ATTAGCCCCCCTTTGTTTTATTTTTTATTTTTTAAAATTATGTATATGGAAAAATTTTATTTCCCAAATTATGTTTTACAGGGCAAGAAAATGTTCACAGTATGTCTGATAATATTTTTTCTTCTGGAAAAAGTCTTATTTGTTTTATTTCGGCTACAATAAAAGCAGTTTTACATTTTTTTAAAGACCATTTTAAAGTCAAAATTATTAGCCCCTTAAGGCTATTTTTTTTTCAATAGTCTACAGAACAAACCATCCTTATACAATAACTTGCCTAATTACCCTATTCTACCTAGTGAACCTAATTAACCTAGTTAAGCCTTTAAATGTCACTTTAAGCTATATAGAAGTGTCTTGAAAAATATCTAGTAAAATATTATTTACTGTCATCATGGCAAAAAAAAATAAATCAGTGATTAGAAATGAGGTATTAAAACTATTATGTTTAGAAATGTGTTGAAAAAATCTTCTCTCCGTTAAGCAGAAATTGGGGGTAAAAATAAACATTGGGGCTAATAATTCAGAGGGGCTAATAATTCTGACTTCAATTGTATATATGATTTCAGGCTTGACTGTAAGTCAGTTAGTTTTGAGGGACAGGTTTACAGTTTAGGTTAAGTTTAGACTTAGGATTATGTGTATTAACATCTATCATTGTTGTATAACTATTGACCTTCTCTGATTTTGGGGATAATTCACAATTAAGGTTGTGTTTAGATTATACTGTATTTTTCGAAAAAGATGTTAATTCAGGGTTGCATCTTACTTGGCAAAATCACACCCATCATATGCAGTATACTGTATATAACAACATCCATATCCAAAAGTGGTTCATATGATATAAATCTAGTCAAACAAAGAGTGCTGTGTTCTTTTTTCAAGTGCCTTAGACTTAAGCTTTGCTGTGGTTCATATAATGTTCAACCTAACACCTTATACGGAAATAACTTGAAACTGCAGAAGAGGTGAAAAGTCAATAGGTTTTAAAAGCAACCATGACTAAAATGTTGTTGTGTTTATCACACAATCCTTTATAAGGCATAAGTCCTAAATTGACTACTTTCAGTCTGCTTTTGCTGGCACGAAGATATTGTTATACATGAAGTTTCTCCGAAAAGTTTTTTCTTGTGTTCCACAAACAATACATAACAGCATAAGGCTTTCGAAACACACAAGAGTGAGTAAATAATGCCACAATTTACATTTCTGGGTAAATCATTTCATTATCGCGCCCCCAAAAATCATTAAACCGCTAAAAAAGGCATGTTGTATCGCCACGCAAAGCACAATGAAGCTCATTATTTGCCTGCTGCTATTGCTCCAGTAAACAATCGCACTCCGACTGCAAGGTTAAATAAGGTATCTGGTTCACCCAGTGGTGTCACATGACTGACTAACAGTAAGAAAACTCTCCCAAACGTGTGTGGAACTTTTAAAAGTACAGCATCTTCCCACGTGTCCTTTATTCTCATCACATGTTCCCCTCCCTCCGCTGCCTCCCAATTTCTCTCCTACCGTTCGGCTTCATCCTCGTTCTCCTCCGTGTTTCAGTTTTCTTTTCTTGTGTTTTTCTGTATGTGCCGGCTCTTCGTCACCCCTCCCTTCTCTTAACTGTGCTTTCACAGCTGACTGTTCTCTCTCTTTCTCTCTCTCTCTCTCTCTCTCGCTCTTCCACCCGTGCAGGTTCATCGGACAGAGTGACTTGCCACGCTCCGACTGCCCCCTTCTCCCCACAGTGAGTATTGTCATGCTAATTTTACTGATCGGCACCGTGTAGAGAATTTACGTGGTCGCGGTTTGCTTTTTCCGCGTTCTGCGCTTATCTGTTTTGGAGGGGACAGTCGAATGTGTGATGCATGAGAGGAAAGAAAGGGAAAAAATGGAGATAGAAAGAGCCGAATTTCTGTGTGATTGTCAGAGTTTTGAGAGTTGAGGTCTGCGTGATTGACACATCTTCGGACCGGGGCTGTAAAAGTTGTGCTGTGTGTGTTTGAAAACGTTAAGCGTGGATGAAAAGCTGTTGAATCTGAAGCTAATTTCATATACAGAAAAAAGAAAAGGCATGGATCTTTTTATGTAAGTTGACGTGTACATTAACACCGTTCCGCCATCTGCGTGAGTGTAAACATAATATTGCTTGCTGCATATTGAGTATGCAGGTTGAAAGTGTTTTATAGTTTCTTATTTCTTCTCAGACAATTTATGTCAGTGCTGCATGAATTTAATACCCCTTTGACCTTAAAATGCTTCAGCTCATTTGAATTATATCCTTCAATTTACGTAGGAAAAGTCCAAGATTCTATTACAGAGCGAAGCTGGAGGGCGTTCACATTTATACACATGCTGCTGCTTTTTTTTTTTTTTTCGTTTTAAAATTTTCACATACCTTAATATTTTTATAATTTAGTATACCTTGAAATTACAAATCCTGCCCCATGACAAAATGCCTTTATCTGCTAACTGGCAATTTAGGAGAGCACTTTTTAGACAAGGCCTGCAGGTGATAAACACACAGGGTGGTGAATTAATGGCAGCCAAGCTTAATTCAGGGACACAAGCTAAAAAGCAAAAGAAACACTGTGTCTGATTGGTGTAAATATGCATGGATAAATGAGGGCAGATCCTTTATGTTTTGTTTTTTTTTATATAAAGTTGTCTTTGCGACATTATAAATTCAATAAAGTAATATCTAATTAAAAAGCGAGGAAAACTTTGCAAAACTGGTTTGTTTGACTGGTTAGCTGTTTAGGATTAACAACAGTTCATTTATTCATCATCATGGGTATCTATTAATCTAGGCTAAGGCTCGTTTTTAAACACACATTATTGTTCATAAAAGGTTTTGAAATTGGAAATTGAGCACTGATAATTAAGAAAAAAAATGGCTCACCAATTTAAGATCATGGTGCGAAAAATCCCCTGGATAATTAAACTAAACTGTTATGGTTGTTGCAATTAAAGTAGATTGTAATAGTGAAGAAAAAGAAGTGTTGAGTGCATTGGATCAAATGTTTTTTTATTATTATATATTTATGTATTTATTTATTTAATTATTTAACCCTTTGTCAGGCAAGGAACCATATACTGTATGGTTACTTCATTGGCATCAAATACAATTCAATTTATTTATTTAAGTCATAACAGTTCAAAAGTCATATGAGTTTCATATGAGTATTTTTTATGAATGCCATATAAAAGGTTAAAGACCTGTTGCCTGAATTGTAGAATTTGAATAGAAACTTTTTTTTTTATCAGAAAGTTAATATTTAAGTAAAATTAAAAAAAAAAAATTATAGGTAAGTGCTTGCGAACAATTGATCTGGGCTGAATTTAACAAATTAAGTTGAACAATTAAGTTGAACATCACTAAATTCCATTTGTTTGTTTAAAATTAGCCCATATAAATTGTTTGCAACCACTTACCTTAAAAACTGTAGTAAATTCAATGAATATTTTTCAGCGTTTACTTACAACTGGCCATCTCCAAGTTTATTTTTAATAGATAACTTTTTCATGGGAAGTGGCATACGCACATTTCCACTCTCTGTATTTTGTGTGTTAGTAATGTTTGAAAATGAGACCCCAGAGCCTTCTGACCGATCAGATTCCATTAATCTTGTGAATGTAGCAGCCAATCAGAAGCATTCAGATTAGTCAGTACTGAATGTGGCGTAGTTTTGTTGAATGGAGTAATTCTCTCCTCATAAACAGCAAAGTGCTAAAGCAACAAGCAGAGCACAGTTCCATTCTGAACCCCTGCATGGTTCCATACAGCAATATTTAAATATTAATTCCAATTAGGTTCAGCTGATGAAATATTTCACTTTAATTGACAAATTATTCTGTCCTATTAATTTGTCTTATGAAAGTAAAAAAAAATATTTAAAAAACCTGTGAAAATTATTTCAGTCACACTTTTCATGAGTTCATGTGTTTACTAACATGAACTAATTATGAATAGTACTTGTACAGCATTTAATGATCATAGTTCAACATTTACTAATGCATTATTAGCACCTAAATTCATGCTTGTTAACATTAGTATATGCAACGTGAGTTAACGTGAACTAGCAATGAACAACTGTATTTTCAACTAACGATAAATAACATGAATAAATACTGTACTAAATGTATTGTTCATTGTTTGTTCAGGTTAGTTAATACATTAATTAACATTAACTAATACAACCCTATTGTAAAGTGTTACCATTAATTCTAGAAGGCAAACGTTGTCCCTTAATAGAAAATGTCATTTCTGACTGTTTCAGAATACACGTCCTTAATGAATTCATAGCTGAAATGTTAAGCACGCATTAGTACAGGTATATGTAGGAATTACCTCTAATCCACTATAATACTAATAGATGGTATCGCATTAAAGATTACACAAAGAACTTAAAGTGTTACCTATTTGCTGAACAGAAACTGAGCAGTTCCAGAAGATACATTATTACGCCTAACATCACAAAAGAAAGTTTCACTGGAAGCGCTGAGTAAGGATAAGACTATCTAACCTCGAGCAGACTGTTGTTATGTCTTAAAAAAGGAAAGTGTCTTGTATCATAAAAAGAAAAAAGAAAAACCTCCAAACAGTGCTATTGATTCGATGCATACAATAAAAGAAACAAAGATATATGTGCGAGGCTTATAATTTATCTCTTGCTTTTCGCTGCAGTCTGAGCGCTTGGCAAGGCTTGCCAATGTCAGCAAACCTAACATTACTTTCTCCTCAACAAATTTGTTAGTCATTGCTCAGAGCCGGGTCCTTGCGCATGACTTGGATGGCCATTGAGATGTGGTGTATTGAAGGGGAAGGAACGCACTCTGGCCCAAACCTCAGGCCTGATGACACAGAGCGAGGAAGAGCACTGGAAAGGTGAAATTCTCCTCGAGAGTTGCAGAGCTTTCAAGGTGAATTTGGACGAGAGATGTTTCACTGGTTAATCTGTACAGACAAAAGATTGTTTCCGGAGGCGATCCTTCGCTAAAAGATCCCCAAGGCTCTGAGATAGCATTGCAGAGGTTTAATCGTGAAACAAACCAGTAACCTACTCTGGTCATGTATTTTGCCTAGAGCTTTTTTGAGTACAGTGGAATCAGACAAAATGCATCCAAGCTTTTCGTGTGGAAAAAGAACACTGAAGCCTAGCTAGTATCATGTGCTGTTTCAAATCGAATTTCTGCTTTTGGCTCTGAGGGTCTTTTATTTTATTTATTTATAATTTTTTAATATTGTCAAATGAACCAGATGGATAGTTTGTTTTTGTTTGTGGCGTGTTGACGTCTTCAGATTGCAGGATCACTTTTTTCAGCATACACTTTGTTTACCACTCAAAGTCTTTCAAGGAGTTCAAACTCGATGTACACTGTAGATTGGTTTTAATGTGAAATGAGATCTGTTATCTTAGATTTAATGCCTTAAATTGAATACCTTTTACAGCCGCGTCACGTCACATGATAATTGACAGGTCACTGAACCAGTGACTGCTTACAAAGACCAATAAAACAATGTGTTCAATAGATGAATAAACGTCACCATATTTGGAAAGATCATGGAGCCGTTGGCTAAATTCTCCATCAGTCAAACTAGAAAGTAAGTTACTGGCTAAAATTGACTAACTGGCAGATAGCATATGCAGAACTTCAAAACACTCGAATGCTTTGTTTAGATTTTAGTAACTATAACTTTGACTTTTTATTAAGTTTGTGGTCTCGTTTTATTTGTTACACTGTAAGCTATCACATTGTCTTGCTTTTTACTACAAATACGCCGTTTTCGTGTGTAAGTTACATAGTAAAGACTGTAAACAACAGGTCTACAGCAGAAACGGTGATATAAACAAACGAATAACCATCCATAGTTCAACACTATTGTATCATTGGACTAAATGTGTCCAATAGGATGTTGTTGTACAGCAATGAATGCATGCGTCTTGTTATTACGATGATATTTACTCCATATCTAATAAGCGTGTGTTGTACAACTTTGACAAATTTAGCAGATACATTCTATTCAATTCAATTCACCTTTATTTGTATAGCACTTTTACAATGTAGATTGTGCCAAAGCAGCTTCACATAGAAGGTTATAGTAAATTGAAACAGTGTCAGTCCAGTTTTTATAAGCTCTCTATAAGCTCTTTATAAGCTCTTTATAACATTCTTTATAAGCTTCCCATTGAAAAACAACAAGCTACTGTACTATGGCTGCTTGAGAGTTGTAGCTTAGTACAGTTTATGTATAGTTTGTCAAGATTACTCGTGTTCTATTTTGATGTAATCTATCCGTAAACCCTGAAATGTTAAAAAAATGGACCCAATAAGCCTTTAGTGACTGATGGATTGCATTGTGTCATTGTATTTATACTGTATTACAATTGCAGCACAATTAAGGTCATGGTAAGCATTGTTATCATGAAAATGAATTCCAGGCATAAAATATTGTTCTTTAATAGAAAAATAATTTCTGACTCTACTCATAATACATCAATAAATGAATTCAAAATCAGAATGTTATACAAGCATTAATGTATTAACACTAATCCAGTAGAAGAAATGCTACTACATTAATTAAAAAAGAACACATAAATGGCCTCGGGTAAATAATTAATAATTTTTAAATTTATTGTTTAAATAATAATTGTTATTATTTAGCATACAATACACCGTAATGCATGCAAACGTCCAGGCTGTGGCATTAATAGCAAATGTGGATTTTTGAAATGCATATTTCTTTTCTTCTCAGCTACATATAACATCCTATCCTTGTACATTCCACCATATGTGTGAGCACATGCCTCCCTGAATCTTTAGAGAGGGAATCCATGCACCAGTAACACCCCTCCAGCATCTCGAAAGCCCTCATGTTGTGACATTTCTGCTGCGAGACAGTGTAAAGTTCTCTTTTTGAGGCTCTGTCACAGTTTTTTGCCCTGTGTAATGTAGTTTTGATACAGAGACTAGATCAAATACTCTGTGATCTTTCACGCTTAAATTATTTAAGGTCCCAAGATTTTTAAATTTAATATCATGCACATCGATATCTAGCCTCTCTCTTTCTGGGGATTAGACTCGCTCCTCAATAAGATATGATGCGGGTCTGGTTTTTACATTGTGTCATGTTGCCGTTTTTCTGCTCATTTGGAATGTGACTACTTGTTTCTTTTCCTTTATTTATTAGGCCTGATGGCTTACCTTTGAGACAGATCGATGCTGTCAGTCACTATAAATGAGAACCACTCCACCAATTATAGATGATTAAGTTAGCCTCCGCCAGTCAGAACGCTCAAATCCCAGGTGTTTGTGAACTGCTCGTCTGCCTGTGCAGAATTTGCCTGAATACCTGAAAGGAATTACAAGGGTGGCGTTACTCATCATGTCGGCCCAAAAATGAACCGCACGAGCGTGACAATTCCAGTTTGTCAGACGCTCAGCAGAACATATGGAAGTTTCATAAAGTAACATGAAATAAATCTGCAAGACAACATGTCTGTTCCATTTCATTAGATTTATAAATCTGTGTGACACTCTCAACATATGTGATGGAATCACAAATATATTGGGCCCTTACACAGTACAGCAGATGAAAAGCATTTAACCTGAGCATTTATTTATTTCTCTGTGCACATTAGGAATAAATACACAGTTAAATCATTTCTCATATAAAACTTTTTAAAGTCTTCCAGCACATAACACACACTTTTGTTAATGAACTGACAAAAGCCGCATTAGTTGTTTGGACTAGTTGTTGATTTCTGTGTTGTTATGGCTACAAATCAAATCAGCAACCACCATAACAATTTGCACAGACTTTGGCTTCACACGCGTGCAAACATGTAAGGCAAACACAACAGTGAATTAGATGATAATATCCCCGTTTTGTCATATACTCATTTTTCTTTCATGTCATCAAGGAAATCCTCTTACGTGCCACAGTTGCAGTAAAGTTGACACTTGTCAGAGCTACAACCGAGCACCTCTTTGTTCCACCACTCTGGCTGTGTTTGTGTGTATGTGTGTGTGTGTGTGTGTGTGTGTGTGTGTCTCATTAAATGTGGATGGTGAACTTGCTGCAGATTGCCTGGAGATTGCCGCTCTCTCTGTGTAGCAGAGAAGCCCCCGTCCGTAGATGAGGTGCGATTGACATTTCTCACTGGCCCTCCACGGGGTGTCTGTAAGGATCTTGAACCCATTCAGACTGGCTCCGAAATCAAATCACTGCCACTGCCACCGCCACCGGTCTCAATGGCCACATCAATTATTTAGCACTGACTCGAGTGATCCAAAAGGTTGGGCGAATTTGATTTTCCTGGTACCTCTGGCTAGCAGGACCTTTGACATTGGCTTGTGCAAAAGGGGCAGACAATGATAATGTACCAAAGGTTAGTCTTATTCTTATTTGTGTGTGAAAATAGCCCTTCTTCCTAAAGCAGATGCTAATTGTGCCAAAAAAAATCTCCTTTGTACATGTCCCAGAGCATTTCCCATGGATGATGAATTTTCCAGAAGAATGTCCTCGATTCCTTCGGTCGGTAATGTTTAGGAGGTAGCTTGGGGGTTATCTGAGCTAATTAAAGTTTGATTTGATCAAAGTACACCCTTTTTTCAGCTTGAATTTTAATTAGTTGATGGGTCACTGGTCCCTGGTCTGTTGCAAGGACATCTGCAGACATTCTAACGTAATCGGAGACTCTTTTAAATTCAATTTAGGGGATTTAATAGACAGCGGTGGCTTTCGGACAGTGCGGGGATAACCATCTTGTCTGCCGGCTTCCCATTGGGACAAAGGGAACAGCAGTCTCCAAAGACGATCTCGGCGGGCCCGCTCCGGGCAATGTCGGCACGCCGGCTCTTACTCCCTTTGGCCTATTACCACAGACAATTGAACCCGCTATCAGCTCAGCGACAGAGGAAATTTGTTAAATGCCGGCAGCCAGAGTCGACGGCTTATTTGTCCCTCTGCTATCTGTCACCAGCACAAGCTCCACCAGCATATGCAGAGTGCCTTTTCATAATGATAAAAATCTGCGAGCTGACACGCAGGACAGATATGTGAGCAAAAAAAAAAAGGATGAATGTGGCGGAAGGAGACCCCTTCCTGACGCCCCCTCCCACCTTCCCCTGCTTCCCTGAGATGGGAGCGAATTCCATGGCAGCAGAATCAATTTGCAGCTTGGGGCCCGTTTGTGGGAGTATTGCTTTTTATGTGATATGATCTTTGCTTTACATTTCCGGAGGTCAGTTCAGACACAGAAACAAGGTCAAGCGAGACTTGATCGACAGTTTCTCTGTCTGCGGCGGCGAAACAATTACCCACTTGGGGATGGCGGGGATATTAAACCGCTGGGCTTTAAACATCTGAAAGGAATCTCCTATTGGATTTAAAGCCATTCCAGATCTGAGCACCCGTGTCCGTTGATTAATAGCTTTCCTCGTTTTCTGCTGCCCCAGGTATTTATGCACGTTCTGATATGGGAGAAGTGAGGGTCAATTTAGGGCCAGACCATCACGTTCGCTCTTTAGAATGCAGGAAGTACGATGATATATTTGTCGCTTACCTTAATGGCAGCAAGCGAAAGCTTTTCTCTTTATTATCATGGTAATGTAAAAGAATTCACAGCGACGTCCTTCAGTGGCTCCTCCGTGACTCGGAAACCCAGTGGCTTGGTTTGATTTTGAAGCCACAGCACGCAGTGGCCCGACTGGATGTAATTTTGATGCCAGATCCTTGGTGAGGAAACTTTGATCAAACAGATGCCATGTGAACTCTGTCCATCCATTGATCTTTAGCCCAGTCCCGGGCTTTTCCACATGGGAAACGGTGCAGGGCGAACCGCCAATGCTATTATGTTTAATATATGCATCAACAATTTGCAACTATTAGATTACGCCTCCTGTTTTCCCCTCCCTTTAGTGGAAGGTCAATGTATACCCCAGCCCATTTTAAATGATCCCAAATTATACCAGAGGGAGGGTCCGGAGCCCTTCATTTGTCATTTAGCTGTTTTCAAGGAGCCCCACTATTTTGGCTTTGTCCTATGAATTGGCATGATAGCAGCAGTTTCCCTTAGCATCAGTTGAAATAACAATCGACTGTTACGTTTGATAGGATAGCATTTATTTTCAAGGTGTGTCAATGTTTTATCCCTTTTATTATTGATCAAAGTCTACTGGAATATGAATTTTGGGTTTAACTTTACTTTTACAGTTGCAGTATTGAACTGACTGCCAATTAAAACTCTGCAATATTCATGTGTTCTCATGCATTTGTCTTTAGTGGGCAACCAGCCTTTTTGGGGAACTGGAATGAATGTAATTGTAAAGATGCAATATTCTAGAAATGGCAGATTTATGTTGACCAACTTCTCTTGCTATAGCTAAAAGGGTCGTCACCTTGACCTTTATTTGTACAACCTGCTGTTAGAGGGCTTTAGACACTTTACAATGGCTTACCATCCTGCCAAAATGAAAACTGGAAAATTAGGCTGGCATTTAAATAAGGTTCTTCCAATAATTAAGAAAATTGAATTCAATTCATGTTTATTTCTATAGCGCTTTTACAATGTAGATTGTGTCAAAGCAGATTAACATAGAAGTTCTAGTGAACTGAAGAGTAGAAGTTCAGTTTAGTTCAGTTCAGTGTGGTTTAAATTCCACTGCTGAAAGTCCAAACACTGAAGAGCAAACCCACTGATGCACAGCTCAACAAGTCCCAAACCAAGCAAGCCAGTGGTGACACCAGCATGTAATAATTGGCAGGTATCTGAATGTAAATCTAATATCAAATATCTAATTCATTTTTATACTGTTCTTGAGAATATAGACCTATTGAAATTTGCTTAACCTTGAAATTTAGGAATTTGTAGAATAAAAGCAACAAAGCCTTGAAACCCTCAAATCACTAGAGTGGCTGGCCACCCCATACAAATTAACACCCGAATGCACTTCTACCTAGTTAACACTTCTGCAAATTCCAATATTAGGCGAACAAATCACAGAGTCGGCTCTGGTTCTGCTCATACACCAAGTGGCATAGAGGAAATATCATCTAATAACGCTGGGGTTTATGTGCATATTTTTAATTTCCTTGTTTACCAAAGACATTGCAGGGGACTTACAGTGGGAGTGTTGTTAACTCTTATTGCAAGCAGCTTCAAGGTTTCACGCAAGAATGCCTTGATACTGCTGTTAATAGCCTGCACAGCTGTGGGGAATGACTAGTGAACCTCTCCAATTTTCCTCTTACCATTCTTACGTTATTTTAATGTATTTTATTCCATTTAATTATCCAAGTTCATTCAGTTAAGGGGGAGAAAAAAGAATGAAAAGAAAGCAAATTTCAAGGTCCTTTAACCTCAAGGAGGCAGAGACCTCCCCAAATAAGCCCTCTCCTTGCGTACATGGCATCCCATTAGCTGCAGACAGAAGCGCCCTGCATGGACTGCTGGAGAAATGAGGGTGAAGGATGGCAGACTAGGAGATTTGAATATCTCACCATTAAAATGCACAAAGCTGGAGCATGTCTGCAGGGGAGGCTTTGAAATCCCCCCACCTTCAAGTCTTTTAACTCAATGCGTGCGCTCCGTCTGAGGACCCTCAGGGCTCCTGTCTCCGAAAGGGGATGTTGCATGTTTCTATAGACATCACACGCACACACATTTTCAAACTCATAAGCACAACAGACCAAATATTAAATGTGAAATTGCTTTTTCTTTTCCCTTTTTTTTTCTTCTACCTTCCGAGCTGTAACCTTGAAACAGAGGTCGCTTTAAATATGTAAGTACTTAAGGGTTTGTCTGCGCTCTGCTTCAGTGTTTGCGTAAAAGGTGTGGTATACCAAATTCAAGATCAAGGCTTGTGCATAATACGGCTTATGAAAAGGGAATTCCGCTTTTTCATCTCAGAGGCTGTTATAAAGTCATTGGGACATTCCGGAACTCCTTTTTAAAAGCCCTTTTGTAGAAAAGGGTGGTGGTATTTAGTTATATGAAAGCAAATTAATTATGTTTCAAGACAAAATTAAAGCTAATTTTTGGGAAGGGGGGAGGGTTGAGTCAAAAGATATCTCTAATGCTCACCAAGGATGTATCAAAAATGCATTAAACATGCATTAATATTGGAAAATGTTATTGCAAATTAAAATACCTTTTTAATGTTGTCATGTATTTTAAAATATTTTTCATACATGTGATGGCAGAGCTAAATTTTCAGCAGTCTTTATATGGACATCGGTCTGTCACATGGTCCTTCAAAAATTATTGCAATATACACTTACCGGCCACTTTATTAGGTACACCTGTCCAACTGCTCGTTAATGCAAATTTCTAATCAGTCTACCACAGTACATTTAGACATGTACTGTAGACATTCTGCTGCAGATCAAACTGAGCATCAGAATGAGGAAGAAAGGTGATATAAGTGACTTTGAACGTGGTGTGGTTGTTGGTACCAGAAGAGTTGTCGGAGTATTTTTAGAAACTGCTGATCTACTGGGATTTTTACGCACAACCATCTCTAGGGTTTAAAGAGAATGGTCCGAAAAAGAGAAAATATCCAGTGAGCGACAGTTCTGTGGGTGCAAATGCCTTGTTGATGTCAGAGGAGAATGGACAGACTAGTTCGAGCTGATTCGAACTCAAATAACCACTCGTTACAACCGAGGTATGCAGAAGAGCATCTCTAAACACACATGTCGAACTGCGATTTCTGCTGCAGCATTCGGATGGTAGGGTCAGAATTTGGCATCAACAACATAAAAGCATGGATCCTTACTACCTTTCATCAATGGTTCAGGCTAGTGGTGGTGTAATGGTGTGGGGTAAATTTTCTTGCCACACTTTTGGCCGATTTGTACCAATTGAGCATCGTGTCAACGATGATACACAGCCTACCTGAGTATTGTTGCTGACCATGTCATCCCTTTATGACCAAAGTGTACCCATCTTCCAGCAAGATAGCGCACCATGTCATAAAGCATGAATCATCTCAGACTGCTTTTTTTGAACATGACAATGAGTTCACAGTACTTAAATGGCCTCCACAGTCACCAGTCCTCAATCCAGTAGAGCGCCATCAAAATGTGGTGGAAAGGGAGATTCGCATCATGGATGTGCAGCCGACAAATCTGCAGCAACTGCGTGATGCTAACATGTCAATATAGGCCAGAATCTCTGAAAATTTTTTCCAGTACCTTGTTGAATCTATGCTAAGAAGGATTAATGCAGTTCATTTATTCATTTTCTTGTCGGCTTAGTCCCTTTCTTAATCCGGGGTCGCCACAGCGGAATCAACCACCAACTTATCCAGCATATTTTTACGCAGCGGCTGCCCTTCCAGCCGCAACCCATCTCTGGGAAACATCCATACACACACATTCACGCTCATACACTACGGACAATTTAGCCTACCCAATTCACCTATACCACATGTCTTTGGACTTGTGGGGGAAACCGGAGCACCCGGAGGAAACCCACGCAACCACGGGGAGAACATGCAAACTCCACACAGAAATGCCAACTGACCCAGCCGGGGCTCGAAGCAGCGACCTTCTTGCTGTGAGGCGAACGTGCTACTCACTACGCCACCGTAGCACCCGGATTAAGGCAGTTCTGATGGCAAAAGAGGGTCCAACCTTGTACTGATAAGGTGTACCTAATAAAGTGTATTGATTTGCTTCCAAAGAAGTCTTATTTTTAACAGAAAGTTTAAAAGACTTTTTTGTCTTTGACCCAATGTCAAAGTAAAACACAAATTAACATTTTACTCAAAACATGTATGTTTAACGTCAAATCAAGTGAACTGAAATTAACTAAGTGCTCTTTTTATAGTAATTTTTAAAATGTCTGAAAGTTGTGCATTTTTGTTCTGATGTTTGTCGTAATGTGTATTTTGTTGTATGTGTTTAGTGGCACCAAGCACACATATTGCTTTTAAGAGATGATTATTTATATGAATATGGTACATTGAACTCTTTGAAAACCACAAAAAAGGTCTGTCTAAGGTGTATCACTCTCTACAGAAAGGTCTTTTTGAGCATAAAAAAGAAAGTAGTAGAAAGTAAAATTCACATTAAAAAACACAGCTCTGCCTCTATATTCATGCATTTATTTAAACCGAGGGGAAAAATGTCACGATAATGAAAAGATTTCTCAGGAAGGAATCACATCTTTCACCCCTCACAGACAGATGAAGTGCAATATCAGATGTAGTAAAACCAGTGGCTAAATGTAATAGTATGACCTCTGGCTGGCACCGAGACACTCCAGATGGGCCAATTTGAAAGGATCACAATGTCCAACCATATGACTTTATTATAAAATAGCCACCATAAAAGGAGAGTGACTCTGTCTCTTATTTCGCTGAATGACTCCATATAGCAAGGACACACGGCGACACCTGCACGGATCACAAAGTGGAGCATGTGGGCAAAACGCACTCACAATTTTGGTTGTGAATATTCATTCAACTGATTTAGAAGCTATTAAAGTTGTTTTGAAGCCAGCACCTTTCTCTGGCAGTCATTTTCAGAGCCTTAATGGATCAGAACAGCGAGATTCTGCTTTTTTTCCTCTTACTTAAAGGGTTAGTTCATTTTAAAAGAGAATTATGTCATCGTTTACTCACCTTCATGCCTTTCCGAAGACATTTGTTCTAGTTCAGAAGATAAATGAAGACACTTTTTGAAGAAATATGAGATTTCTGTCCTTCCGATTAAAGTCTAGTCAACTCTTGATGTTGCTAATTAATCGTAAAGATTTAATGTGTAATATAAATCAATATGAATTGAGCTATGATGCACAAACTTAATTAAATGTATTATTCATATATGTGTGATTCTTTAGTTTAAATGTCTGTCAATTCTGTTGCATACTGTGCAAACAAAACTAGTAACAGGGGTGGACTTAACCAGTAAGCGAGGTTGGGAGCTGCTTGGGGCCTCAGGGAATTAGGGGCTGCCAACCAATGCCAAGAAGCCTGTATTAATCATATAGCTTTTTTATACATTATCAAATGTATGTTGTTAAATCTATCTATCTATAGTAAGGTTTTAATGTTATTATTTCTTTTCAAAACCGGGGGCCCCCATGAATAATGGAACGTTCCTTTTGTACTGCACATGTACAAGATATGAACGCTTCAGTCAAAGGGCGTACTCACACTATGTAGCACGCTTGTCCCCCCTACCGTCTCCCCCGATGACCCGCACTCACATTACATTCGGGCCTGAGCATGCTTACGTCATGATGCACTGTTCAGTTTAAGAGAAGTGCTCTCGCTCAGCACAGTGGACGTTTCTTTATATTATTATATCATTTTAGTCGTTTGATATGCAGTGACACACAGTGAAATATTTCTCCAAACAGATCAGCCATGTTTGATGCTCATAATCATGAAGTCCTTGTGCTGCAGGTATTAGGAGGTTTGCTGAAGGTGCAGCGGTCGTGCAGTGAGAGGTTTGCGTCTTTAATAATCTATGTCAGTTTGCATTCATTAAACAGTAAGAATGACTAATAAATCCATATGAAACAGTGCCCAGAAGTCTTCAGTTTTGGGCCCAGGCGCGCTTTGCACTCACACTACAAGCGTACCGTGCCTGAGCCCAAGTGAACCGTGCTGAGTCCGATTCAGAGCACTCACACTCGATCTCAAACGATCCGGGAAACAAGCCTGGGATAGCATAGTGTTAGTGCGCCCAAAGACAGTGCCAGCCAACTTAGCAACTTTTCAGACCCAAACTTAGCGGCCAATTTTCAGAAAAGTGATTTTGCGAATGCTTTCAGGTGTTACTGGAGATTTAGACAATTTTTTATTGTAGAATTAGGATGCAACAATGAACCTCATTGGTTCTTGGGCATCTTCTGCTTCAATGACCAAATTGCAATGCTGTGTTTGTAGATTAAGATTATATGTAAATCAGAGCTTAAAGTAAATTTGTTTATCATATAAATTGGATATATCTCTTTAGAAAATTAAAAGGATGTATTTGAATGGATTTTATATTATATAAGTGAAGGGGTAGGGGTGTCCCAGTTCTCTTTAGCTTGAAGGCGTAGGGTTAAGGGCAAGGGGTAAATACCCCTTCTAACAAAGATTTTTCAGGACCACACTCAAAACCAAGGGGTAAGAAAATTTTCCAGAATACACTAGCCACAGCTGCACCCGGAAGTAAGGAGATCCACAAATGAGTATTTTTTTTGTCATTATTACGAATTTTTACAACAAACAAGCACGTTTTAATAGATTTATAACCACGTTCGTGTTTTAATGTCATTCTTTAAAAAAAAAAACGATAAAATATAAAACGATAAATTTTGCAATCTATAATCCATAATAATAACTCCTGTATAGCAGTTCCACAACATTCTGTCACTCGACGACACTCGAATACCCTGTCAGAAAAGTCTAGTGACTGTGAATGAGCTTTTTACAGTGCCTGCTATAATGTTAGTGTTGTTTTGGTGTGATTACATAGATGAATATGGCCAAGGTATAAATGCACAGTATATTGACGATCTTATTGCCACATTAGATCGTTATGATAACATAATATACGCCTTCAGTGATTTCCTGAAGATAAATACCAAAAAATAAAGCAACTGGCATAACTACAGCAGTCGCGATCGTCTGATCTCATATGAAGACGTGTGCAGGTGCAACAGTGCTGTCCCAGTTCTTAGGGCTAAATTTGAAGCCCTTCCCCTTACCAATCGGTTTTGAGGGCCAAGGAGTAGGGGTACAAAAATACAATTGGGATCGGGCTTTAATAAAAAGACAGAAATCCTTAAGTTTTGATTAAAATAACCTCATTTTGTTGTCAAAATGAACACACTTTTAATGAGGATGAAATGATAATGATAACTAAATAATTAGTTAGGTTTAGGTTTGCCAGTAACATGACTAGTATCATGCAAGCATTACAGCTACTGTAAGTAACCTACATAATTCGTTCTTCTATTTTCTGTAGGGTGATGCCGCCGGATGAGCAAAATACAGTACTTAATGATATCTGATGCCAGTTGCATCAAAACATCTTCTTCTTTTTTTTTTAAGTACAAATAAACTTGCGTCTTGCCCTGCAGAATTAAAGAGTGCAGAAACATAACTCCACCACCGCCTTTGATGTGAAACAGTCCTCTCCCTCTCTTAACTGAAGAGGATTTTGGCAACAATTCCCTTTGATAGAATATACCTGGGCGTTTCTTAGTCAGAAAGTGTGTGGGCTTTTGATGTTGTGATCTTCTGAAAAAGTTTTTTGTTGTTGCTTTAGGGACGAAAGTCTGTTCTGCTCCACAAGTTTGTGGTGGGACGAAAATTAGTCAGCTGAGCGCTGGAGAGATTGATGTGTTTTATGTCTTCAGGAAGGGTGGTTGGACCTCATTGCATTCAAGTGGGTTCACAATATGTCTCGTATGTTGCATGCTGTGCGCTACGACAAGTTGTTAGGCACAGTTACTTTTGCTGGTGCTATACTTTTGAGAGTTTTTTTGGAGATCAATCTAAAGTCAAACTAATAAAAACAAATTGGCTGGTAAGAACTAAGTTGGAAACTTTGCTCAAAGTGGGCCGGCAGAACTATTCTGTTCAAAGCTTCACAAACTCTAACTCTCAAGAGTGAAGATTTTGGGTTGGATCATTAAGTTTGGTGCAGTTAGTTCGTTTAGAATACATTTAAAGGGATCAAAGCATTTGAATTAAATCTTTAACCACCAATCGTATGTGCAATGATTACAGACAGGCAGTGATAAAGGATGAGAGATCTTGAACTGACAAATAGA
This sequence comes from Danio albolineatus, assembly GCA_903798035.1. Classification (NCBI taxonomy): domain Eukaryota; kingdom Metazoa; phylum Chordata; class Actinopteri; order Cypriniformes; family Danionidae; genus Danio; species Danio albolineatus. The sequence continues at coordinate 6,535,403 of CAIGQQ010007205.1, read as the reverse complement.
TATATTAGCTGCTTTCATTAGTAGTGCTTGTCAAATGCATTAATGTAATGCATCTTAAAATATTTATGCATTAACATTAACAATTCACATGTGGTCATGCATCAAATATGGTTGTTCAAATGGTCACGAACAGATAAATGTCAAGGTTTTGGGTTGGGGAATGGATGAGGACTCAAGTGCAGAGCAAAATGGGTATTTATTAATAATAAAATAAAACAAACAGCAAAATAAACTACCCCGAGGGGGGAAACATTAATAAAACAAATAAACAAACAAACTTAACAGACTGGCCGGGAACAGGACTAGGATCAGGACTGGAAACAGGACAGGACTAGAAACAATGATGAAACAACGACGAACTGGCACAGGACAGCAGACATGTTGAGACCAAAGACAGAAATAATTAACAAACAAACAGGTGAACATGATCAACTAATAATGGGTTAACAAGGAGGGTGGGGCTAAACAATAGACGGGAGAGCACATGACACAAGAAAACGCCACAAGCCATGCGCTCACATAAAACGGGACAAGAACAACCAGCCAATGAGAGACGTCATTAAATGCATGTTCAGAACAGACAACGGAAACACGCGGCCACTATGTAAACACAGGGCCACGTGCTTAGACAAACGCAAGACACAAGCACACGATAAAATGAAAACATCCTACCGTGCGCTCACACACGCAGCATGCATGTTTCAACCCAGCGTCACCCGAAACTGAAACCAACTAGACTTAAACGCTGGGAATGAAACAGCATACCGCGGACAGACAAACACCAGGACAAGAGCGCGGAATTGCGAACACGCCCAGACCCCACGCGGCCGTATCAAGCGGGAGAGCACACGGTCTAATTGGCCCACAATCGGCACTCATACAGAGACACAATGACAACACACAGGACTAGACAGAGCTAGTGTCCGGACTATGCCACCAAAACAAGAATTAACAAGACATGAGTGGCAGAACTCTGACAATAAAAACATACAATATGCCTTGATATATTTGTCACATTTTATACTAATCTCTCAAATGCTTTAATGCTTCTTAAAAAATAGTAATTGGATATTACTAACCAGTTGCCATTTCTGTGTGGAGTTTGCATGTTCTCTGGAATTTGCATGAGTTTTCTCTGGGTACTCTTGTTTCCCCCACAGTCCAAAGACATGCACAATAGGTAAATTGAATACACTAAATTGTCCGTAGTGTGTGTGAATGTGTATGGTGTTTCCCAATACTGGGTTGCATCTGGAAGAGCTTCCGCTTTATAAAACATATGCTGGTATAGTTGGCAGTTCACTCCGCAGTGGTGACCTCTGAACAGAAGGAAAATGAATAAATGAATATTACTAACCAGTCACCTGTTACATTTGTAATTATTATGGCCATGCAGGCAATTAAACACATTAACAATGATGATTACAAACCTATAAAAACAAGCAGAATATTATGATATGTTAGTTTGCTTAGAGCAGCTGCCAATTGTATTGCAAAGAGCTCGTCTTGTAAGGAAACAAACGTACATGTAACTGCAAAGTTTTAGTGCTAAATTGAGTAACTACTTTCACCGCAGTTGATGATATATGCAAATAGTTAAATGCTGTTTAAATGTATGCAGAGTATTTCGTATATTTGCATAATTATACAAGCAATATGCAACACGAGCAGAACTGGCACTGATTGTTTTTCGCTTTGAGCCTTGTAAACTAGCTGAAATGTAACCAAATTGCCTGGTAAGAGCTAAACACAAAACTTGAAATAACCGAAAGCCTCAAATTGAGATTGTCTTTTTTCAATGCTAGCCTTAATCTGTGCCCAGAAAGCGATTCCTCAGAGTACGAGTAATGAGTTGTACTTCATATTCCATTATATCAAGCAGTCAGGGAAATTTGCGAGTGCCACGTGAACACCCTCCCCACCCCAGACTCATTCATTTTCACATTTTTTTCACAATACTATAAAGGCCATACAAGTGTGATGTGGGAAATGCGCTTGATTGTGTAGAGAAACACAGAGTGGTGTAAAAAAGCGAAAGTAGTTCAGATGCTGTATTTTACCATCTCTTTGCGATTGTGCGTTGATAAGAGCTGACAGATCTTTTTCCTAAGCGCAGGCAGCCTGATGACAGTAGACTATTCACAGTAAGGCACTGATCACTCTCTTTCTCTCTCCATTCGCTGCATGAAAGAGGGTTTCGACGACGCCGTACCTTTTGTGTCATTTCACGGGCCGTGTTTTTTCATCAAGCGTAGCTGCGAGTAACTTGTAAAGCAGCTCAGCCGTGTGTCTGTCACGCCTTGCACTTCATTCCGTTCTCTCTTATTCTTAGTGCGGAGGGAAGGTCTTTTTCACTTGAAAATGGGGGAAACTTTTAAATTAGGCACTTATACAACAAAGCCTTTTCTACAACTCTTACAGCAGCGGCCACCCCCTCCTCGTCTTTACTCGCTCGTTTCATCACCTACATCCTTTCATTTTGGTGGGATATTTGTCGGAGGCTCTGCAGACTGCATAAGTAACGGGAGTTAATGTTTGAGGGACACCGGCGCCGATGGTCTATAATAAGAGGTCTCGCTAAGCCAAGGGTTTCCAAGGATATGAGCTCTTTAAACAAGCTCTCGCTGTACCGCGAGATTACTTAGTTAAATATTATCAGCAGGCCCATCCATCTTTGCACATTGTATCACTTGAACTACAATATCTGACCTTCAGCGCCAACTTGTAATTGAACTCGCTCGCTGGAGTTTGACTTATGCTGGCTTTGCTGGAACACATCTCAGCGTGACTACATTATCGTGTCCTCTCTTCATCTCTCGGATTTTCCTCTTCACCTTCCCTTGCTCTCGTCTCCTGCCTGCAGGAAAAGAAAAATCGCAGATGAGATCTTAATTGTTTCTCTTAGACAGTAATGAGATTAAATGGAGAGCAAATGGACACTTTTGCTCTTGAGGGTAGGATCGCTTACTGTATATCTCCGCTAGATTAAGAAGACAGCGGGTCTCATTCACAAATAATTGTATGGATTGTTTTGTGTTTGTATGCACAGGAGAGAGCTTCTCCTTTTTAATATCCACCTAATTCAGAGTTTGTTCTTAACCTTGCTCGAATGATAATGGATTCTAAGTTTTAGAAATGAGAAGCGCTATGCAAGAGGTTGGTTATTTGCATAAACACACCCACCTCCATGTAAAGGTTTTTTTATTATAGGATTTATTCACTCTCACCAAACCCTTAAGCAATGCCAAGTGTGCCATTCTTTAAACCAATTCAAACACCCTTTGTGTAGAGCTGGATTGCATATCTCTCATCATCCAGTTTTTGCAATTCTTGTTTTTCTTTTTTGTTATTAGTAAAGGTGAACAAAATTATTGAAATGGAATCGATGTGTACGTCTTTAAATTCTAAAAACTCTTCTCAACTTATTCATTCATTCATTCATTTTCTTTTCGGCTTAGTCCCTTTATTAATCTGGGGTCGCCCCAGCGGAATGAACCGACAACTGTTTTACGCAGCGGATGCCCTTCCAGCTTCAACCCATCTCTGGGAAACATCTATACACACTCATTCACACTCATACACTACGGACAATTTAGCTCACCCAGTTCATCTACTGTATACCACATGTCTTTGGACTTGCGGGGGATACCAGAGCAACCGGAGGACACCCACGTGACCATGGGGAGAACATGAAACTCCAAACAGAAATGCCAAATGACCCAGCCGAGGCTCGAACCAGCGACCTTCTTGCACTGAGGTGATCATGCTACCCACATACTGTATGTAAAAAAAAGAGAAAAAGATACTTTCTCTTGGTGTCGATTTTGCTCCTACGATATCTCACATCTTTGCAAGGAGGGCTAGTGATAAGATCTTATCAGCATTTGTTGTTATTTTTGACGTTTGGAATAAATGAATGAATTAAGCAGTAATTAATGTCTTGCAAGACATTTATTCACATTAGTTGTTATAGTTCTACTCATTTTGCTTTGTCAACAATTGCTCTTTTTTGGAAAACTTTAAGAACAAAGTTGAATACTTCAGTGAAAAATTACAGAACTCTCCTGAGCTATGCTAGAACATCTTTCTTTCCTCCCATAGGAATAAAAAAGCTCAAAGTACTTTTAAGCAAATATATTATTATAATTATTAGTAGTAGTGGTAGTAGCTTTGTTAATTTGGTCTTAGTGAAAAGGCAAGGCGAGTTTATTTATAAAGCACATTTCATAAACAATGGAAATTCAAAGTACTTTACATGAACAAAAATAAAAGAAACAAGAAATGATTAAAAATATATATATATTAAAACAGATTAAAATGTTTTAAAACAGGTTATAAAAGAATGAAAAAGAAAAGAAAGCCATAATGGTGCGATTTGTCGGACGTAGCACAGTGCTTAGTCAATAAAGGCACCGCTAAACAGATGAGTTTTAAGTCTTGATTTGAATTTGCCTAATGTTGGAGCACATCTGATCATCTCTGGAAGCTGATTCCAGCAGCAGTAACTGAAGGCAGATTCACCCTGCTTTGACTGAACTCCTAATTGGCATTTCTAATTTGCTTGATCTTATGGCCCGTTTCCACTGAGTGGTACGGTACAGTACAGTACGGAACCGTACCGTACCACTTTTTGGGTACCCTTTGCAAAGAGTACCTAGTACAAGAAAAGGGTACCAAAAGGTGGAGCTAGACGCATAGCTGAACGCTATTGGTTTAGAGAGATACGTCACTCGCTTGTGGACAGCAGGACAATGAAAACAAAGGAACCACCATTTTTAAAAACACAGCCAAGACATTACACTGTTATAATATATACATATAGTAACAAGCCATGGTTGAGCCATGGTTCAAACAAACCTTGTCCTCGTCCTGATGAACTGCCACGAAGAACAAAATCTGCGAAGTCCTGTTGTTGTTTTATGACCCCATCTAAAAGCGCGAGCGGTTTCACTTTCTCCAGAGAGCTCGCATCGCGTCTATATTTGAAATTACAAACTTCTTGAGCTGATGAAAATAACATGTGCTTGATTATTGAAGTGCTTCTGACATCCAATCCTGTTGGAAATGGACAAACGTGAAAAAACAAAGGAGAAGCCTGGCATGTTTAACTATTATCATCACCTTTTAGACTATTATGAACTGGGTATGACGGAATTACTTTCTAACAGAGGTTACATGTGCTGGTGAAGATTAAAGTGGCAGCTGAGAGGTTTGCACTGACTGTGGGCTATATGTTGCGTGTTGTTTTTGAACCCAAATAAGGACTTCATGTATGCTGTGTGTAGTTTTCTTTAAACTGCAGCTATAATCTAATGATGTTCATAGAAAGGTTAGTAATGAACATTTGAAGTATAATGAAGAAAGAAGTATTTTTGTGTATAAAGCATTTGTTTTGTGAGAAGTGCTTCTCATGTGATATGTGAGCGACCCGTACAGCTTTATTTTGACATTTCCTCGATCGAGAATGATGTCGACTTAAACTCCACACCACATCCACCAAAAGAGTACCATTGGTACCCTTTTGGTAGTGGAAACGTAATCCTGAAAAAGATGACCCTTACGTACCGTACCGTAGTGTACCAATCAGTGGAAATGGGCCATTACTTATCTGAGTGATCTGTATTGAGGTCCTAGGCCATTTAGTGATTTATAGACAAGTACTAATACTTTCTCAATCTATACTGAATGTAACTGGGAATCAGTGTAAGGACGTTAGGACAGTCATGATGTGCTCTGATTTTCTGGTTCTGGTCAGAATCCTGGCAATAGCGTTCTGGATAAGCTGCAACTGTCTGACTGTCTTTTTGGGAAGGCCATTGAGGAGTCCATTACAGTAATCCACTCTGCTGATGATAAAAGCATTGAACAAGTTTCTCGAAGTCCTCACTGGAAACAAACCATCTAATTCTTGTAACGTTTATGAGATGATAGTATGCTGATTTACTCACTACTTTGACATGACTATTAAAATCAGATCTGGCTCCATGGATCACACCAAGATTCTTAACCTTATTTTTTGTTGTTTGACCCTACGCTTTCACATTGAAAAACCCTGATGTACAGCAATGCGTGTGTGTCTTGTTATTACTATGCTATTCACTCCATATCTAATAAGCATTTTCTGTAAAACTTACACAAATTTAGCAAATACATGCTTTATAAGCTTCCCATTGAAAAGCAACTAGATGCAATGGCCGCTTGAGGGTTGTAGCTTTAGACTAATGTTTAGTTTGTCAAGACTACTCTTGTCCTTTTTGGTGTAATCTATTCATAAACACTGACATGTGGAAAACAGCGCCCCAGTGCGTCCGCGTCGGGGTGCTGGCTAAAAGGTTAAAAAAAATGCCTGAGCAATTTAAGTTTGAGGAGAGATTTCAACAATGACTCAACCTAGACACTACTAGCTGTCTAATTTTTTTTTACTTCTTCTTACAAATCTTGAGAGAACCTTTGAGGAAAAAGCTGACTTACCTCCAGACCAGTGAAACCTCACCTCTCCATCTTCCCCATCTTCTTTTTTCTTTCCTTCTCCATATGGCTCTTTTTGCCAACAGCATAGATTCTATTTTAAGAATATTCTTAGATTCAGTGCTGTACCACTTAAAGAGTGGGCTTTATCATATCTGTGAAGTTTGCCTGAGTCTAAACAGGGGCTGGTTATACTCCAGAGACTCGCGAGCACTCATTTCTCCCTTTTGAGCTGACTCCAGTAAATCATTTGACACCGCGTCTTAAAAGAGATGCGTGCATCAAATCTGAATTCACCACAACAAAAGCACCCGTTGCTTTCCAGTGAAATCCAGCGGCTCTGGCGATGGTGTGTATAGGAATTCCTCAGGGCACAGTGTGAATGGAGGCCTGGAAAAAGATTCAGCCCTTCCCCGTAGGATAATTGCTCCTCTCCCAGATGAGCTGTGCTGAATTGCTCCATACACAGTGTCGGAGGCGGCTGTAATTCTGTCTGAAATTTCACATTTTGCTCAGAGTCCCGCTGTGGGTGCAGATCTCCTGCTGGGGACTCGACTAAACCTTCCGCAAGACTAAAGCAAGGTCCCTCGTCTGCTTCTGATGGCATATGGCCGAGGGCGATTCTAGGATTTCAGCCTTAGGGGGTTCATCCCCTTACCTGAATAAGAGATGTTGTGGCTCAGAGGAATGTTTCTTTCTACAGTTCATGAGTTCAAATAATAATCTGACTCATTTTTAATGAAACTTATCAGACAAGTAATTAGTTAAAAATAAAAGCATTTATGTATATTTATCAGTGCTGCAAGGACTACAAGGATGGAAGGAAGGAGATAATTCAGTATGACAGCTGTAGACAATATTTTCTGCCACATGAGTAGAACAAAAAAAAGGTTTTTAAAATGTTGTTGTTAAAAAAAAAATATTGTTATCTTATCCTAATATTTAGAATTTTGTCATTAGATTTTTTAATTTTAAAATGTTACTTATCAGATTAGTTAATTTTTGTGGATTACATTATTATAAACAATTCATACAATAACAGTAAATTATTCATAAATTGATTCTTTCAAAGTTGGAAATAAAGCAAAAAAGACATTGGGGTCAATTTAAGAAAATAATATTATATTTCATAATGATTAAAACCTTTATTTAAGAGCATTTTCTATAACACTTTAGAATATATGATACACCGCTAGTGTTACTTAATGTATTTACTAAGGCCCCGTTTACACTAATACGTTTTAGTTTCAAAACACATAACATTTGCGACGGTTACACCTTCTGTCTACACTACCCTGGAGTGTACGAGCCCTGAAAATGGAGCAGTTTTGCCGTTTTTGTTTTAAAATACTGCTGCTCCGTGTCAGTGTGGATTGGGGGAAAATGAAGACGGCTGAAAATGGAAGTGTGGCTGATTGTTTTTTTTTCTCAATATTAAGTACACAAAGTTCAGTCTTGCATCATCTCCTTGTAAGTTTGGTATAGAAAACAAACTCTAGAGGACACGTCTGGTAAATCTTCATAGGGAACCGTTTACTTCATAACATTGTTTGCATCACCCTGGCAACTCTCGTAACAATAAAATGAAATTTTATTGCCTGTTAAATAAACTGTCTATTTTCATTTGATATTAACAACTTAACAGACACAAAAAATGTTGAGGCGCCATGTATCTAACGTCATCTTCACTGTATGCATATTTATAACAAAACGGGGCCCATAACATACCTCATTGCATTTTCATTGGAAAATATGAAACATACCCTTTAACTTTTGCTGAATATCAGTTTTAATAATCAGTAATGGCAATCAATAACGCACTAAGTTTAAACAATATTGGATGAGTCGTTAGCTAAAGACAAGATTAATTAAATATCACGTTTAACAACTATAGTGAGATGAGATCCACCAGTAGATCCTGGATGAACTTTCCGACGTGCGCTGCTCTCACCTGGGGAGTTGTGCTCAAAGCACCCGCTGACTGCCTGAGGCTCTAACAGGGCCTAACCTGAACAAGCAATGAACAACACTTGTGCAGCATTTTTTCATCATAGTTCAACACATTAATAAAATTCAATGCTGTGCTTTTAACATTAGATAATGCACTGGGGGTTAACATGAACTAACAATGAAGAGCTGTATTTCCATTACCTAGATAAACAAATGCTGTAATATATATATTGTGTATAGATTTTTGTTTCGATTCACGTTTCATACATTTTCTTAGCACAATTTTTTGAAATTGAGATGTATAAATCGTCTGACAGCTGAATGAATAAACTTTCCACTGATGTATGTTTTTCTGGAAAACTGAGGATTCAAAAAAATCTAAATACTGAATATTGCTATTAAAGTAGCTTTTTAAAGTATAGTCATTAAAAATTTACATTACCAACAATAATAAAAAAATGTTTGATATATAATTGTTTAATATTCAGTCATGCATTAATTTGTCTTCGGCTTAGGCCCTTATTTACCAGGGGTCACCACAGCGTTACGAGCCACCATCTATTCTGGCATATGATTTACGCAGCGAATGCCCTTTCAGCTGCAACCCAGTACTGTAAAACACCCAAAGACTCTCTCTCTCTCACACACACACACACACATTCATACACTTTGGATAATTTAGTTCATCCACCTGTAGGGAAATATTCACCTGTGGGGGAAACCGGAGCACCTGGAGGAAACCCATGCGAACACGGGGAGAACATGCTCAAAGAAATGCCAACTGGCCCAGCTGGGACTTGAACCAGCGACCTTCTTGCTGTAAGATGATAGTGCCAACCACTGAGCCACTATGCTGCCACCCTTTTTTGCTTTATATTTTTGGCATAAAATAATAATTAATGATTTGACACAATATGATATGATACAATGCATCATAAAACTACTGTTGTAGTCCAGGGTCATATATATCATACCTGCCAACACTCCCGTTTTTCCCGGGAGTCTCCCGTATTTCTTATCCATCTCCCGCCACCCTCCCGGTTTGTTATTTCTCCCGGGAAACTCCCGTAATTTGTACGTCCCAATGCAGTTTTAATAATAGCACATTTGTTAATTTTTGTCAAGTTGCCAGATATTGAATTGAAGTTCATTACAGCACACAATTGACGCAATATTCAAATCTTGTAACATATTTTACCTCAATCTGGCAACATACGTTTACAACACAGGTACGCTGTTGATTACTGTGCTGGAGGTAGATGTGGGACTTGAACGGTGGCAGTAGCAAAAAGCAGCTGCGTCAGTAGTAGTACACATGATGGAAGCAAAAGAGTCAGGTTGTGCTTATAAAAATATATACATGTAAATTTACCAACAGCTGGACGGAAGAATTCAAGTTTTTGTCAAGAAGCCACCTTGATGACGAACGCTTTTAGCAAGGTTTGTCGTGTTGATTTTAATTTCGGACACGGTGGGAAAAACGACATTACTCAGCATGTGAAATCACAACGGCACTAAAATTGTAAATTATGTTGAAATTATTAATAATGTTTAATTCCTTAGATAGTTTATTGTTATCGATTCGCTTTACAAGACCTCTATGTGTCACCAGGAGCCATGGATATTGCTTTGAGCTCATTTGTATGTTTATTTTGTTATTCCCTACCCCCACCCCCACCCCTTTGTTGATAATCTCCCGGATTGTCAAACCAGGCAGGTATGTATATAGTGATTATAATTTCATTCATTTGTGTAGCCCTATGCTATAACAGAATCATTCTACTTATTAAGTCCTTCTAAAACAATACAGTAGTTGATAAGCTCAGTTTAGGTCTTTCTTTTTACAGGTCATGATATTTGACCCTTTCCCTGCTCTTTTCATAGTATATCATCTCTACATTCATACATACACATGCATGATTATGGCTTTAGGGCTGCGCTGCATGTGCAATATTCATCTCCCTTCAAATAATATAAGAGCTCAACTATTATTCATTGAAGTTCTGACCTTACAGAAACTCCTTTGAGATTGGGCCGAGCATGTTATGCTGTTAAAGGAAATAGAAAAATACTTTGTTGTTTCTCTCTTCTGTTTCCCAACTGACATTTAAAATGGGCTTTTTGATTGAGTGTGGTGTTTTAACTTGAAGGTTTAAGTGTTTGCTAACATATCCTGCAGCGTCAACACTAGCATCCCTGGCTTAGGCTCATTAGCATAGTGAAGCGTTGCCTAGAGAGGGTGGTGCTTCTGCCAGCGCTGTGCAGTGAATTGTATTTGCCCTTTCTTGGTGGATGGGAAAGGGGGGAAACCCAATCTCAATTCCACACATGAGTCATGAATTCAGCCGCGATGTGTGAATATGGCTCACGTTCAGGGCCTGGCTGGAACTGAATCTAATTGGATGCAATTGACTTTGAATGCAGATAAAACACTTGATTAGCAGTGCTACAACAAGCCTTGTGATTGGCACCAAATGGTAATGTCCGGCCTTCTGTGTGCACCCAGGGATTGACATTGGGAGACAAAACAGGTTGTTTGGGGCCAAAATAAAAGTTGGACAAATTTGTTTGCCCTTATTAGCTCACTTTGTAGGATAGTTTGTTCTGGACCTCGAATCTGATTGACTGAGGTCTTTCCAGCTGTGCTATATTCTAATAGTATCACCATGGAAAGCATTGCACTGTTTGTTTTACTCTGCTTATACATTTCTCACAGGGATTGTCATTATGGAAGAACAAAGCCACTGTACATTTTATTAGTATTGCTGTTGATGTTTATGTTGATGTTTAGGCTTCACAAACATGTTTTGTTTATAACAATATTTTGCCTACTGTATGTTTGTAAATACTGGAGCTCCTGGTGAACTCGTGATCCCACAGAAAGCATCCTGTCCTCGGCCGCTTGCTCTGGTATTTGCTGCTGGCTCTGATGTTTGTTTCTATAGTGGTTAAGATATAACGACAACACTTTAGTTTAAGCCTATTGTTAAGATCTTAGCTTTTTATTTGTACTTATAAAGTACATATTCTGCACGGTCTTATTCTACATTTGTAATCCTACCTGATACTTTAACCTACTTACAGTATGAATAAGTAGCAAATTAGGAGTTTAGGCAGAAGTCATAGTTTATTATTAGTTAATTTTAAGAATTTTACCTCACAATAAAGTTTGACTAATTTAACCTTTAGGGATAGTTCACTCTACAATTTTAACTCGGTAGTCCTGATTTACTCCTCTCCCACTTATAACAAATCTGATTTAGCTTTTTCTTATATTAGACGAAAAACAACTTATTTTGAATTATGCTGAAAACCAGTATCCAATGTCTTCCATTATATTTTTTTCATAGATGTAAATGACTACCAGTTTCCCACATTTTTTAAAACATATTTTGTGTGTGTGTGTGTGTGTGTGTGTGTTCAATAGATGGAACTCATTTAAAACCATTTGAGGGAAAGTAAATCGTTCTTGGGTGAACTATCCCAGTCTATAACAGTGGTGTCTTTGTGTTTTTAACTGAACTGCTTCACAACTTTAATGGCTATTGTTGCTTTTGAAATAAATTTGCATTATATCATATTTGGTGTTCAGAAACTGTCTGTGTTAGTGATGACAATTGACTTCAGTAATGATTACATTGTTATGCTAATTAGTGGCGTCAAGAGAGTATCTTTACCTGTGAGTCACAAAGATTTATATTTAAAGGAGACAAAAGAAGTAGGGTGATCTCATGGCAGTTTTAATTTGGTCATTTTACTTGTTAATGAACATGGTTTAAATAAATCATCTTTCTTTTTTAAATTTCTTTCTTTCTTTCTTTCTTTCTTTCTTTCTTTCTTTCTTTCTTTCTTTCTTTCTTTCTTTCTTTCTTTCTTTCTTTCTTTTCTACCTTCCTTCCTTCCCTCCCTTCCTTCCTTCATTTATTTATTTATTTATTTATTTATTTATTTATTTATTTATTTATTTATTTATTTATGTATTGATACTGTCATTTTGAATAACAAATAAGAAATGTACTTAAATAATCATTGCTGTATCACTGTCAATATCTCTCCTAATACTTATACAGTAATGTACAAAGTGTGTGGTCAAGTTACTTTTAAAAGTAATATATTACAATCTGAAAGGTGCAGCAGTATGTAAGTTTGACACCCAGTGGTTGAACTAGGTATAGCACTACTGGATCAAAACAAACACAAGTGCAGGTTGCCAGATTGAGGACAGGAGCGATTGATTTAAATCGTGTTCTAAATAAAAGCAACAGCACCTGATAGAATGAATATTTTCTATGTTAAAATTAGTTTTTGTTCCAACCAACATATATTAGATATATAATATATTAGAAACGGCTTATATTTCTCACAGGTGAACAACAGAACTATGACAGTGATCATCTCAGCTAAACCTCATGTGCTTTATTCAGTGTCAAATGCTAACAATGTGAGTCTGAATGTCATTTTACATGACATTTATTTCTATATACTGAAAGCAGCAGCAGATAGTTCACCTCAGATCTTGCAAATAAAATAAACCGTTTGGAATTGAACTTTAGAACTAAGCATAGACAGGCATGAGTGATTCAGCATGTACGTTTAATAATGTTAAAAAGGGTTCATATGTATTATACATTATAAACCTTACCTTTCAGTGAGTGAGTACATATTCTGTGCTTCTGAATGGCTGTATTTAAATTTCTGTCCTGTTTGTCTGGTACAAACTGCCAAATTGCTCATCACTGCATATCTCGTCATGAAGTGTGTCGTTAGGACACGCGGTTACAATGTAACCTGCTCACCTAATGTTTATGCTTGTAATATTTATATCATTTGCTTAATAACATCATGTTAACCTTATCATGTCAACCTCATCAGTCTCATTTCGGAGTCTGCTACTGTCCACCGGAGGTTGCATTTCGGTCACAGACGCGTGCTTTCAGAGCCTTTCTAAATGTATAAATTAATGAAATATGCGGTTTTCCACCAAGGCAACCCAGGGTGCTGAAATATAATTGGCTAAACAGACATTGGGCAGGGCAAAATTACTAAAACAAAGAGAGCGTTCCAGCACGGAAAACACATTTTCAAAGCAGAATATCTGACTTTAGCATTATTTTCAGATAAACAAGTATTTTCACTTGGCATATTTCGTAAATATCTGCAAATGTATTATAGTATGCTTATGCTTTAGAAGAGTCTAAAACTTACATACAACACCTTTCAGCCTATTTTGATCTTTTAAAAGACATAACACATAGTTTCACATAATACTTTCCTTAAAAAGTAACTAATTGTTGTCTTAAGATTGTGATTGATTACTTTTACTTTACTCACCACTGGGTACAAGTGGCTTATAAGGTTGTTTAACTTTAGCCATGACATATTCTCAATACAGCACAGTCTCGCATACCTTATTGATTTTTTTTAAAACAGTCACAGAGCAATATAAATATTAAAGTTAAAAGTATATATTAATTTTAAAAAGTACATTCTTTACATAGTATACTTACACCAGAAAATATTCCAACGCTGGTCTAATGAGCTGTGCCATTTATTTATTGTGCAGTGGGCTGTGCAGTTGGCTGTCACAAACTCTGGTGTTTTAGCAAAGTTTTAATGACCATACATATTTATGTTGTGGTCTCTTCATTAGGATTTAAACAGAAAGTATAGGAAATATGCTCACAATTAAAAAAATATAAATAAATATTTTTTAAAGCACGCGTATTCTTTAATTCTTTACTGTGCTGAAGTATTTCGGGCTGTATTCATCACATCCAAGTCAATCTTAAGATTTAACCTTTTATTTATTTAGCAATTATTTTATTTTATTTTATTTTATTTTATTTTATTTTATTTTATTTT
>CAIGQQ010007205.1:6500724-6519753 GCA_903798035.1 Danio albolineatus | reverse complement strand
ATTATTATTATTATTATTATTATTATTATTATTATTATTATTATTATTATTATTATTATTATTATTATTATTGTTATTAGTATTATTATTGTTATTATTATTATTATTATTATTATTAGTAGTAGTAGTAGTAGTAGTAGTAGTGGTGGTAGTAGTAGTAATAGTAATAGTTTCTTAACAGAAAAATCATAATAACATACATAATTGCAATTATTACTATAATTGCAATTTATTTCTATTATTTTAATAATGCGTTTGAGAATATAGTTGTGGATTTAAACAACAACTATTATTATCATTATTATTTTTTTATTATTATTGTTATTATTATTATTATTTATAATAATAATAATAATAATAATAATAATAATAAATATAAAAATATTAAATATATTATAATAGCATAATTAATTACCATTTGTGTTGTTTCTTTCAATAAATTGTTTTTCACTTTCCACTGCAGAATATTTTAAACATCCCTGAATTAAATTAAAGAGGCATTCATTTTTCAAACAGAAAGAATGACATTTACCTAATTGAAATCCACACGGCATCATAGTGCAGCATCAGCGTCTGTTTAAACCGAACGTGTGAACTTTTCTATTTTTTCAGTATTTTCTGTAGACTCTCACAGGCACACCGCTCTCATTGAAATGAGTGGGAGCGCTCGTCCTGTGTGGAGGACATCGCAGCTCCTCTGATAACCACCTTCCCTTGTGCTCCTCTATTTTCTCCATGATCCTCAGCAGCCGGCCTACGCACACACGCACACACACACACACACACTCCCACATCCTCACACACAGATACACCTCTTTACTGTGGCTCTGCATTGATGTTCAGACGCTCCTCTGAAGTCTCCTTCCTGACTCCAGGAGGGACGAGGCTGGAGACGAGGAGAGGGATTCAAATCTCCCAAACACTACTGACACACGGGGCCTGGTACCCCTTTGATTCCACAAAGGATACAGAAGTAAATAACAGAAAAAACAACAGCCAAAAAAAAAAAAAAAAAAGTATGAAGGTGCAGAAGTGGATTTCTTGCGCTTTGCATTCTGCTAAAACTTGTTTGTGAGCTTGTTTTCTCTTGTTTTGTTTTGAGACGTGTAGTTTAATGTGGAGACCCCTCTCTGTTTGGTAACAACAGTAGTTATTGTTTCAAGAATGATGTGCTGATCGTAATAGAACATTTTGAGGGATGCAAACAATAACAAAGGTCCTAACCTATTTCTGTTTTAGATTTTCAATTTCCATAGCTTCCAAGAATCCAAAAATGTCCACATATTGATAAATAGTGTCATGACAGCATGTCATGTTACATGTGTCTGTTTTTTTGTTGTAATTGTGTGTTGTAACATACTGTATTTAGGCTTATAAATACAGTGTATGTAAAATAAGTGAAACTTTGTAAACTAATTTTGAGAGGATGACATGCTGTGATTGATCGCAGTTGGTCTCATATCAATCATCGATAAACCAATCAGATGAATCCAAGCCTATAATAAATAGCCCATTTGTCTTACCTCCAATATCCTCGTTTTTGAAGAATCCCCCCGTCCACCCCATCTCCCTCTTTTCTTCCTTTACCAGCGGGAGCTCTCGAGACCTACCTGATCTCGGGATCCCTTCTATCCCCCTTCGTCCATTGGTGACTGTCTCCACTGGCTTGCATGGTTTGGGACTTGTGGAGCTGCGCATCGATGGGTTTGCTCTTTAGTGTTTGGACTCTTAGCAGTGAACTTTAAACCACACTGAACTGAACTAAACTGAACTTCAACTATGAAATCTGGACTGACATCGTTTAAATTTACTTAATGTTCTATATTAAGCTGCCTTGACACAATCTACATTGTAAAAGCTCTATAGAAATAAATGTGAATTTAATATATATATATATATATATATATATATATAGATAGATAGATAGATAGATAGATAGATAGATAGATAGATAGATAGATAGATAGATAACAATAGTACAATTTTTATTTTAGTATGGACTGATCAAAATTATGACACTGACATAATGTACTAACCTGAAATGGAGAGTATTTCATTTATTTATTTATTTATTTTACATTAATTGATGGTGGGCTGCACGGTGGCACAGTGGGTAACACTTTCGCCTCGCAGCAAGAACATCACTGGTTCGAGCCTCGGCTGGGTCAGTTGGCGTTTCTGTGAGTTTGTAGGTTCTCCCCGTGTTGACGTGGGTTTCCTCCGGGGGCTCCGATTTCCCCCACAAGTCCAAAGACATGCAGGTATAGGTGAATTGGGTAAGCTAAATTGTCCGTAGTGTATGTGTGTGAATGAGTGTGTATGAATGTTTCCCAGTGATGGGTTGCAGCTGTAAGGGCATCCGCTGCGTAAAACATATGCTGGATAAGTTGGCGGTTCATTCAGCTGTGGCAACCCCAGATTAATAAAGGGACTAGGCCAAAAAGAAAATAAACTAATGAATGAATGAATTCAATTTTCAGGAAAAATAATATTGTTAAATATTATATTGTTAAATATTGTGTTGGCCAGTTTTACATGTCCAATAAAGTAATTAAATGTATAAAAAAATTAAAATAAATATGACAAATAAAATAATGGTATTTTAATATTTAATGATACAAAATATGATGATTATGATACTGTGTGTTTCTAAAATGTGATACTTTATTTTTCAAATTATATTATATTATATATATCTACAACATTGCCCATTTTTGTCCATTGCCCAACATCTAAAACATTTATCAGCAATAGCACATTGGCATTCAGGGCAGGTCTATCCACATGGCAATTTGCTTAAGAGCTCACTATGAGAGAAGATTCAGACCGCTCTCCCAGTTCACGCTTCTTTCCCAGGAAATCTTCACTTCATATGCACACTGTCGATCGGAGGTGTGATCCGCCGGCCGCTGCTGGATTTAGGGGCTGCACTGGACCCTTCCTCTCAGCCCCCAGGACCAGAGGCGAACCCTCCCTTCCGCACCGAAAGAAGGATGAAGACAAAGCCGTCCAGGGTTACTCTTCACAAGCATGAAAGAGTAGAAGACATAGCCCTGGGCATTGTGCATGTTAATGCGTTAGTTTGCTTTTCCATGCTGAGACTCGCTTTCCTGGCTTCACACCATCATTACAGGATTTAGACACGCTCACAAACTCTTAAGATCACTCCTCGTTCTCCTTTCCTACGTCTGTTTCTCGCTCTTTGACCTTCGCCTGATACTTTTCTTCTCCATTTCGCTTTGAATCATCTGGCCAATTTCAGTGCTTTCAGGATGGAAATGTTGAACAGTTAACGTGCAGTTTAGCAGGAAAATCTGCAGGTTATTTACTAGCCACTTGTGATTCAGTGTAACCAGTCACTGCAGAAGCATCGTGAGTGTTAAAATGTGGTCGTCATTGTTCCTTTCAATGCAAACTTGTCAATTTAGACTCATTATGCCGCATCTTATTCTTAAAGCTTAAAGGGATAGTTTACACAAAAATGAAAACTTACTTACTATTCAAACCCTCATGATTTTTTTTTTAAAATATGTTAAACACGAACAGTTTAATATATTTTGAAGAAAGCTGAAAACCTATCCCATTGACATCAAAATACACTTGATAACAAATACAATTGAGGTCAATGTTTTTCAGCTGTCCTCAAAATATATTCACTTGTGTTTAGCAGAAGAAGAACCAATGGTTAAGGTTTAAAACAAGTACAGGCAAGATTGCATGCTTTTCATTTTTGGGTGAACTATACTTTTAAGTGTCATAGTTGTGAAAAGCAGCAAGATTTTCGTGATGATGTTCAATAATGTTGGAGAGGAACAGGCCCGGATTAAGAATTCAGAGGCCCCTGGGCTCAATGTCTTGTAGGGCCCCCTACCTGGCCGTACCCCTATAGTTAAATAAGATTTTTTTTTTTTTTTTTTTTTTTTAAATTAGACTATAATGTATTGCCCACATTTTTTAAATAAATTATATTCAGTACATATATTTGTAGTCTACAAAGATTTAACTTCTTTTTAAAGCATTTAAAGCATACTTTGAAAGAAAAAATACTATTAAAACTAGTGAAAATTGATGGATAATAATATACTTGTTCAAGTTCACTGAAGCAGTACTAAAATATATATTTAGGGGATTTTTAATGTATAACTTTTACAAACTTATAATGCATATGATTTGGATATAACACCTCTCCAATTTAGTCTATGGATCGGAGTCTTCCATAATACACACACTTATTAATGATTCCTACTTGTCTTCCTCGTGATGAAGAGTTGGCAAAATCTGATATGTAGTGGGGACAAAAAGAAGAACGTGTTCGTTAGAAGCTGGATTTGAACCGGGTTTATGATCGATCGCGTCAAAACATATTGCCATGCACTTTACGAGCTACACCACTCATGCTGCTGCCACTTGCACTCTTTAGTTATGGTGTCTCTGTCAATCAATCAGTGATGGACAGGAATCTCTCAACTAGCTTATTTCAGTGAGGTGCGCTATTTGCACTTAGCCAAAATAGATACTCCAAAATCGGTATTTTTTCCCCCCTCGCAAGGGCCCCAGGTGCGCACGGGCCCCTGGGCCTGTGCCCATAATGCCCATTGGTTAATCGGGCCCTGTAGAGGAATCTCATCTTTGCCATCAGAGAAATAAATCACATTTTAAAAAATATTCAAGATGAAAAGAGTTATAATAAATAGTAATAATACCTCAATATAAGTTCTGTTTTAATCAAATAA
The DNA here is from genome assembly GCA_903798035.1 of Danio albolineatus. Taxonomy (NCBI): domain Eukaryota; kingdom Metazoa; phylum Chordata; class Actinopteri; order Cypriniformes; family Danionidae; genus Danio; species Danio albolineatus. The sequence continues at coordinate 6,515,020 of CAIGQQ010007205.1, read as the reverse complement.
ATCAACAAATGCTGAGCATAATTTGGGCATATGTATGTGTACAATCTGAATCTAATCCAAATAATCAAATCAAATGCTTGTGAATGCCCTTTTTCAAAGGGACAGTTCACCTAAAACTGAAAATTACCTCACCATTTACTTTCTCTAGTGTGGATTTTAAAATGCTGGTTGATGGGACCCATTTACTGCCATTGTAGGAAAAAAATACTATGAAACTCAATAGGTACTGTATCATCAACCAGCATTCTTCAAAATGTCTTATATTGTGTTTGAGAGAAGAAGGAGACTCAGCGTCCAAAGTCGACTAATACACCAGTATGCACAGTATACATTTGAATTTACTACATGACTTATAAAAGTAAGTTCTACTGTGTATTGTATGAATGTGAGTAGTATGAAAGAAACTCGGACAAGTCTTGTCAGTTGCGTTGCTTTACTTCCATTTATGAATTTTCTCACGTGGCATCATGGGGTAGAGTAGCGTCCGTCCGATGTGCAAAATCTCACCAGAAGTAGTAGGTCAGGCAGGTACTTCTGTTGAATGAATTCGTACACACTACTCTGCTCGCATACTGTTTTTAGCATACTATGTAGTATGGAAGTATGCGATCTCTTTTAAGATTTAGCACAGGTCAACCCAGGTCTCGCTGGAAACAGCACGAGCACTAAGCATTATCTGATGGATCGAAGCTCTCTCTCTCTCTCCATTGAGCCTGATCTTTCTTTCCTTCAGTTCTGAAGTTCTCAGATCCAGTCAGTGTGAGCTGGCTTCCTTCCGTCCCGTAGAGAGCCAGTGGCGGTCTAGGCATCCAGGTGCTGAGGGGGCTTCATGCACAGATGGCTGCCTCATGCCTGTCTAGCAGGGCTGGCCCGAGGCCGGACAGGTGGGTGCTTTCTGGGCTTTCTGCTGCGGGTCGACCAGGCTGACTGGGCCTCGGGCACTGAAGCTTGCCAGCTGTTTTTCCTGGTGTAAACCCTTTACTCATCAAGCTGTTCCAGCTGCCCCTACAGAACCACAAGATGGCCTCGTTGTGGCTCTGATTCTAGCAGGGTTTTTAGGGGAAACAGACGGGTCTTTTAAATTATTTCTGACAATTTAAACATTTCTGCACTAATACATGGGTAAATGGATGGAGTGTTTAACAGGAGCTGTGTCACAGTTTTGATGAATATGAGCAGATGCGGCAGGCCCGGGTCTTGGATATTGATGAGCCAAGCCCAGTCAAGTGGTTTTTGTCAAATGCGTTTTATCAAGGTTAGCTGTAATTAGCAACATTAGATGCAAATGTATAATATGGCTCTAATTGTGGTGCCTATTATGTGAAAAAAATGCTTGTTTTTTAATTTACGTGCCTATAAATATAGTGCCATCTGAAAATGTCTTCTAAAGTGAACATAATTCTCAGGCTCCAGTGTGTTTAACTTTTTTGGGAATTAATAGGATAGTTTTGTTGCCATTAAAGTGAGGTAACTAAACATAGAAATACGAGGCTGAGTGAAAAACATAGATTTTAGAAAAACATTGAACCCCGAAACACATTTCAGTATTTTATTTTGATAGGTTAACTGTTTTCTGCTGCTTAGCGCTTCTGACCGCATTCAGAGAGAAGAGATCACATCACCTATAGTATACAGTTCTTCCACTCACCTATTTTGGTTGATTTATCCCGGATTTTTGGTCTCCTTTTCGATTCAAATATGGTTTCCCAGCATCCCTCAAAGCCTTCCTTACTCTGACCTTGCATTTGTTCAGGTCGGCTTTCCTTTTATGCAGAGGAATTGCCTTTTAATGTTCGAAGCGGACATGACAGCAAGCAGCATCTCCATTCTTCTTAGTGGACATAAACGCTTTTTTCCATGTGAAGCTATTTTAATGTTTAAAATGTAGATTAATCTATCTATCTATCTATGTATGTGTCTGTCTTTCTGTCTGTCTGTCTGTCTGTCTGTCTGTCTGTCTGTCTGTCTATCTATCTGTCTGTTCATCCGTTCATCCGTCCGTCTTTCTATCTATCCGTCTGTCTGTCTGTCTAATTGTCTATCAACAGAATGCTGAAATAAGCAGATATTTGAAACATACGCATGTATTGTAAATTCAGGTAATTCATTTCCAATGCTGGCTCTTTTGACGTAGATTAGGCTTGAATCCAGTGTAACTATACCTTCTGCATTTTAGCAATAGGAACAGCATTCACTGACAGAAGGCAGCTGGTAATTGCATAATTATTTATAGTCAGTGAAAGAAGCAGGGTGTTTTAATTGATTGAGAGTAGAATAAGAGACCATTTGGCATTTATTAATTTATTTTACCATTTTTCTCTCTGTAAGGTAATACACCATTCCATTACCCTTTTCTTATTCATAAATCATTTTGTCCTCATTGGCAAAGTTCAACAATTCTACTCAAAACACATTTAAAGTTCAGTTTTTTAGACATTAGAAGGAGAAAAAAAAAGTATTTTGATTGCAAAACATCTTGTAAGTGCATTAAATGTTGAAGATGTAAGGTTATTCTGGTCAAACTCAGCGTATGAACCGTTTTAATGCATAAAGCTGATTTTGTGCTACTTATCCTTGACACTTAATGGAAGTGAATTAAAAAATGACACAAAATGTCTTGTCTGACCCAAGGTTAAGTGATACTACTTCTAGTGGGAAAACCAAACTCAAGACTCGCAGATACACTTTTCCCTCAATTTGTTAAATTTGATATTTCTCTCTGTGTCGGGTTGTGTTTAATTCTACGGTATAAATCATTTAAGCTATACTGTAGACCTGAGTTCTGAGGCAGGACAAAGGAAATTCATTTTTAACAGGATATCAAAGGCTTTCTCTTTTTTAAGCGCCTCTTCGTTCTATTGATTTCCGCCTCATGTCTGGAAAACAAGAACTTTCCTGTTCTTTTCCTTTTATTTTTTACCCTTTCATCAGAGGTTGTGTGGAAAAATGAAGCTACAGCCCAGCTCTGTGTCATTTACATAAATGATTATATTGCAGTTTCACACTTATTTCCATGGGCCTCCATGGCTGTATTATGAAAGTCATACATTATTCCAGTGCTACTGCCCAGGCAGCTGAGAGGGGGAGCTTTTATGTTCTCATATTTTCTGAAAGTTACTTGGTATGGATTGTGCTGTTAAATTCAGCCTTTTGCAATGAATTTGAGCTGCTTAGTGATCGACCTGACCATCTTGGCTTATATCAATATTAAGGCATTGAGCTACAGATGTGGCCATTATGAATGTGTATATATATTTTATTTCATGGAGCATCCTGCAATATGTCACATGCTGTCATTCGCCATCACAATTATTTAAAAGCATCATAATGTCCTTCAAACAATATCCACCAGGTGACACAAGGAACATCCTTCTGTAGTTAAAAACCATGGAGAGATCCGACTGCTGTTTTCTGTTGTCTTGTAGGGAAGTTTATTTATAAACTAGTTTCGAGAGGATTGCGTGTTTATGATTGACCATGGCTGGCCCTGTATTGTCTATCACATGAAATAACAATGAGATCAGTCCAAACACTCATAAATTGCTGCGTTACCTAAGATTAGCCATCTTTGTCTTGAAGAATCCCCCATCCACCCCACTCCTTCTCTTCTTTCCTAGCATAATGCAGGGGAGACCTACTTTAGCTCAAACTTCCCTCTATCCTGATGAAACGGTAGGGAGCCCTGGGCTCAAGGATCTTCCGAGCTCAGGGTTCTCTCTCAGGACAGCATGCCAAACATGCATTTACTTATCAATCATCAGCTAAGTGTGAACTGTTGAAGTTTAATACATAAATTCGCCTATTTAAAATAGAATACAACTTTAAAACTTAGGATTTTATATGAATGTTTAAATATATTTATTTATGTTTTCATTTTTGTACATTAACACGCTTTGAGCAGGTATTGGTTAACTTGAGGCTTAGTCTGTTCAACATGCTGATTTAATTAGTAACTGAAAGTTAGGAATATTAAAACAATGATTTTAGTGATGCAAAATATGCCATTCATGCTTAAGCTATTTATATTCTTGTGCTATTATAACTAATGAATGGTCCGGGTGAATGTCCAAGGCTTATTTCATTTCATAAATAAAACTATATTTTAGAGCAGTGCCCACTCAGTCAAGTGTGTAAGATCTCCTACTAGCAACAATTATTTTGTTTTAAAGAAACCCTATAATGGATATAATGGATTATATTTTGATTTCGGGGGTCCCCAACAACAGGCTGATTTGCATGCAAGTTTAAAAAACACTTTCATTGTCTTATAAAATGCGTTTATTTTTACCTAATTATCCCAGCGACTCCCATATGAATCGTTCCGCAATTAATTTGTTCCCAAACCCCTCCTATCAACAATTTTAAAGTAGTTAGAGTGCAGAGTGTATGTGTGAGCCCAATGCAGGAGTGCATTAAAGCAATGCAGTTTAACAGCAGCATATTTCTCTATTCTTAACCATGACACACATTCAGTATTAATCCACACAGTGGCAAAAGCTGAACTATTTTGAAACTTGACCGCCACGTGTGTAGGAATAACTAAAGGTCTCATAGCAATGACCAATGGCAGTGGATATCAAGCTCACAAACGCATTTAAATACGTAAACAAATCAGCGCGCATCACGTTTTTAATGTTTTAGACAGATGCACTACAAGCGGTTCCAAGTAACAAAACACAATTAAATACATAATTTGCAAGCTAGAGTCACTAATCGCACTTACTTGCGCATGTGAAACGGAGGAAGAAACTGATCCATGAACTGAGTACTGTAAAGTTCTTTGTCAGCTCTGACAAAGTCCCTTACATCAATAGTCTTTTCTGATCCTTCCTTTAACAAACGGCCGATGAATCCTCCATTGTAAGCGTGTAGATTGCTGAAGTACTCATCAGAAAAACACAGCACAAAGCTGGGGCTATAATGCTAAGGTATTTTTGCAAAAATAAACTTTAACCACTGACTCTTTACAGTCTCATTTTTGGATAGGGAAAATAACACTAACTTTCCCTCACACTTCAGAGCACAACATCTTTGTGACATGATTCAACCGGGTGTCTGCTATAGTGTTTGTCTTCCTCTTTTTCTTTCTACAGTGTTTGTGGGCAGGGCCGGGGGGTTCAATTTTTCCAGGTCTGCATGCGCAACAAATGGAGGGGGGTGGGTTAAATATACATTTGTCATATATTCTTATTTTTTTTATATTTTTTAAACTTTTATGTTTCAACGTATTGTATAAAATGCATATGTGAAAGCATGTACATTACAATGTATACACAAATGTGCTAAGCTAATAAAGCTTAAAGGTTGTTTGTTAAAATTTAGGCAAACATACAGTACAACTGATTTAAATGTGTATAAGATACTATGTATAAGACACTTATACTGTGAATGAGATACTATGGGTGCATTAATATTTGTAATAATAATATATGCAATATGCAAGCTTGGAGCTTAATGCACGTTTTCTTTTTTAATGAAAACAGTGTCATTGTAAAATCGCACATTTAAAGACTGCATTAATTAATGTTACTTGCTGTTAGGTTAGGATAAGGCTTTGTTTTGACGTTGTACTGTAAGTAATTAATATGAATAATTGAAGCTATTACAGTAGTAATTAATTCATGTAAAACATACACTTGTTAAATAATCTGTTTCTGAAAAAAGGATATCATTCCGAAATCGTTCACAAGTACATAAACCTGGGTACTGAATCAACAGCTAAAGCTCAGTGGTTGCAAATTGCCTTGAATAACAGAGTGTCCCCTCATCAGTCGATGCCACCCAGATTTATCACTTAGATCACAGATCTCTCCAGTGGATTGTCGGCCCCGTCTGAGCCCTGCGGAATCTGAATCCATGGATCTGAATCAAAGTCAGACTAAAGACAGCAGAGACGTGATTAAAAACCTTTGAATATTACTTTAAACAGGCAGCATGCAGCAATGAGCTCTCTTATCAGCTGAGTTGTCTGTCTGTCATTTTCCTCTGTCATCCAGCATGATATTTTCTGCAAACAGAGCAGGTGAGAGAGAAGAGGCGATTGTCTCGCTTGTAATTAGTAAACTGAATGATTGCCAGAATGCAGTAATTTGGCTCTCTTAGTTTGAACGGATTATCCATGATTTGTTGATAAGTGTGATTTTAAACAGATTGTGCTTCAGTCTCTCACTCACACACGCACACACAACAAAATCTGCTCAGGTATTAGCTTTCACTTTGGATTTGGAGAAAACTGGGGCTATTTATGGGATATGGGAATCGTGTCACAAAGGATGTGCTTTTAAATAACATAAGCAGAGCTGGGGAAGCTAAGACACAGTAAAAAGTTGATTAATAATTGTGTTTAATGTATTAAATATAATGAAAATAATAATAAGTATATTTTTACATGTATGTTTTTCTGTGTCCATGTGTGTGTTTATATATACATTGTAAAAAGAAAATCTGTTTTTTTACGGTTTATTTCCGGCAAAAAAACAAACAAAAAAAAAAACGTAAAATAACGGCCGTTAAATTACAGATATATACCGTAAAATAACAGATATTAAATTACAGAAATTTACCAGAAATTAAAATTTAAGGAAATTCCTGTAATTTAATATCTGTTATTTTATGGTATATTTCTGTAATTTAACAGCTGTTATTTTACACTTTTTTTCTTTTTCCGGCACCCCAGCTGAAGGAAATAAACCGTAAAATTGCAGATTTTTTTACACTGTATATATCAACCCAGGCTCATTATAAGGACGTACCCAGATCTATATATCTGTGGACAGCGAAATATGTAACCATCGGTATGTCTGCTCACAGTTTTTGTTTTTGCAAGTCCACCAGAGGCCACTGTGTATGCTTTTTGATGATCACAAATTCCTCTTGCGTGTCCTTTTCTCGCGTTAATCCACCAGAAGGGGTAATTTACACTTTAGTCAACCAGGCCAGCTTGCTGTCAACTGAATGACTGACCGACTGACCTACACACCTCCTTCCTTAAACCCAACTGATAGTGTTTTCAAAAGCAATCTTGAAAAAGAAAAGCCGCCGTGGCTGAGGGATTTTACCACATTTTATTTGTTGACTTATTTTTATTTATTTATTTTTTTCTTGTGTTTTAACTAATTTCTGGAACTGTTCTTCACCAGACTCAAAGCCCGTTGTCCTGGTCAACTCTGCTCCGCATCCCAAGTCCACCCATGCATGCAATGAGCTACTGGGCAAACTGGTAACACTGGAAAAGTCATCCATACGGAGGTACAGTAAGCGCTCAGCTGGTAGCACTAAAATGAACAGAAGCTGTCGAAGGCATCATACAACACAGTAGCATTCATTTTAAATACGAAATACAGCCATACATACCTCTGGCTACGTACTTTGCAATTTCATAAATGTGCAATTTCAAATTTGTGTTTGTATATTATATTAGTCAGTACCAAAGGCAAAACATAATTTAACTAATTTAAGATCACAGAACAACAAAGCACATCCCATCATTTATTTATGTATATATATATAGTGTGAGAAGCAATAAAGAGAAAGATAAAAATATTAAATTTAGGGTAAATTTTGCAGTTTGATTTATTTGATTTTATTTGTTGCAATACCTTTTGAATTTAAATGGATTGCTTTTTCTAATCATAAACATGTTTGGTGACCACACTCTTATGAAGAGATTTTCAATAAAGCCAGAAATATATTAACAAGTAAATGGATAAAATTATGCATTTTGAAAGGCCTACTCATTTTTTTCTGTGCAATATACAGTTGAAGTCAGAATGAGTAGCCCGCCTGAATTATTAGCCCCCCTATTTATTTATATTCCCCAATTTTTGTTTAATGGAAATATTTTTTTTCAACACATTTCTAAACATAATAGTTTTAATAGCTCATTTCTAATCACTGATTTAATTTATTTTTGCCACAATGCCAGTACATAATATTTTACTTGATATTTTTCAATACACTAGTACTCAGCTTAAATTTAAGGGCTTAACTAGGTTGATTAAGTTAACTACTGTATGCAGGTAATTATGCAAATCATTGCTTAACGATGCTGTTCATTCTATAGACAATCGAAAAACATATATGTATTAAAGAGGGTAATAATTTTGACCTTAAATGGCTTATTTTATTCTACTGTATTTGATTTTGCTCTGTTACACATCATTTGGGAAATATTTACAAGAGAAAAAACAAATTCAAAGGGGCTATGAAGCTATATATAAAAAAAAACAGATTGGGGCTTCTTTTAATCTGGCATCAATACCCATTGTGATGTTTATACAGTTACATCTCCTGTTATCATGCTTTTATAGACTCGTATTCATACACAGACTGTCACCTGTGTTTTAAATTAGCACCTCAGACTGTATTTCAGATTGCATTTGAACATTTTTATATCAAAAACATCAAAAAACAGAACATTGTCTGAGCACAGTTTGAACCCTTTGATCTTTTTTCTACTTCGGTGATAATGACTTCTGTATCAGATATGTGTGTGTGTTTACAAGGTCATTATCTGACTTACCACCATGACGTGACACCTTCGGCCATCTACAGCAAGCCTTTCCACTTCATATAAGCATGATTGCCTTACGGCGTCGACGGCGCGTGTGTGCGTTAAAAGCAGGTGGGGGGGGGCTTTGTCTTGCCTTTGAAGAATAGCACCGAAGGCCTGCTGAGATTAAAAGGTGGCCTTTGCATTTCCATTATTCATTCGGTACCCTGCATTTTGTTTTCAACCCCCAAAAAACATGCACTGACATCAAAGGCAAAATGAAGGAAGAAGTGGAAAAGAACAAGGCATTGGTAAGAACAGATGTTGCATTTATGTATTTCATTATCAAGGCCTAGGATATCCAACAAGGTTGTTTCCTCTTTGTCGATTACACCATTAGAGTGTTTATGTTACATTGAAACACAGGGAAAAACGCCATGGATTCATGTGTCGGGCCCCTCGTATTCCTTTTTGAAGTGAACCCACGCCTGTTTCGTTCCCTCAAGACTAGGATTGTGTTTGACATGTAAACTCCATCTCTCTGAATCAGGCTTTATCCAAACACAAACAGCCAACATTAGACACAGCACAAACATGCTTGTCTGGTGGCACACACTGTTATCGCTTGTCGGCCAAATGTCGAGACACAGAAGCTGATGATACATGGTGCAATGATTCCAGCAGTCTTGCCAGGCTGCATGGCAAAATACGGCTGAGTATTTTAGGCACACACTGTACTGTAGTAGCGTTTTCTGGGCAGTGCCAAGTGTGTTACTACTGTGCAAATTGCTTGGCCTGTATTTTGCCCTCTGGTCTCTGCAATATTGTTTAGTGAAATCACTCCACAAATCCTAGACAAACCACTGATGCTGACCTTAAAACACCTCTAATGTGTATGTTTAATATGTAAAGTGCATGTTAATAACTGGCGGATATAACGGCCATTAAAGGCACTGCCAATAAAATTAGTGTTGAAAGAGTTTTCACTCAGAAACTGTCAAGTAACAAATTTAATTAAATGTGAGGTTTTAAAGTAATAAGATTTTTCGGAAACATTTTTGTGTGTTTGTTTGTTTGTTTGTTTGTTTGTTTGTTTGTTTGTTTTTTTTCCACAGAAAGTAGAAATTAAAGTTTTTTACTTTTTACGTGTGTCTAATTTTGTACAGTTGTACACTAGAATGATCTAATTTTGTACAGTTTTTTTTTTTCAGTGGTTTTTAAATTTGACATTTGGAAAATAAAATCAGCATTTAATACATTTTTTACTATGCATTTACAGAAGATCATTTTAAGGCCTTAATTCTATATTTGTGTTTTTGAGAATATTTTTTTTTCTTTTTTTGAGAAAAAAAGATACATTTTATGAAAATATTTAATGCAGGCATATGTGAGCAGCTGACAAACAAAAGCACATTCAATGACTATTTGTGCTGCTCAAAAAACTGAATTTCACTGTCCACTACCTGTATGACGTAGATAATACAGTATTTTTAGTTGTCTTTGACGAAGTGTGTGGTGCTGCAGGATTTTTTCCAGCATTGTCATCTATATGCAAAAACTTTAAAATAGTTTAAAAAATCTAGATATTGAGAAAAAGTTATGTTGATTGCCATACGTTAAAATTAAGTGTTTTAAAAGTGAATTTCTAACTTTTATTTACTAGGGATATTTACATAAAATAAAAATCCATAATTCTGAGCCGTAAAATATATTTTTATGGAACCAATTTATACGTTCAAAACACAATTTGTAAATAAACAAATTCACTTCATAATTTCAAAACAGCAATCAAACATACACAAATCCAATTTGTAAATTCAAAACAGGATTCAAAAATACACAAATCCAAATAATAAATTCCAGACACAATTCATAATATCCACAAATCCAATTCATTTGATGAAAATTATGATTTTTACTTCTGAATTCACAAATTGTGTGTTGAATTTATGAAAAGTGATTTGAATTTTCAAATTGGATTTTGTAAATGTGAAATGGGCTGTGCCTGTATGAATTTTATTTGTTTGCCTGTATGAGTATTATTTTTAAGACTGACCTGGCTCCATACTTTTTGCCTATTACCAAAAAAAAGAAAAAAGAAACAAGTACAACATAAGGCTGACTTTGTGGTGTAGGGTCACATATGAACTATTCTCTACAGGCAAATTCAAATGTCCAAAATTCAAACATTTTTGTCTTTCCGGCTTCATTCTTGACCATGCATCTCTTCCCCTATAACCTCACTGGCCAGCAGCTCTTCATGGCTGTGAATGGGTTATTACTGGCATGGCCACATTTCATCGGAGGACATTAATATCTGTCATGCGTGCGCACCCCAACTCCCCACTTCATTTATTCAGCTCGCTTTTGGATTTAATTACGTCTCCAGCCTTCCTCCAGCAAGCTTGCACCAATTATTCTCTAAAACAATGAAGAATTCATTTACACCTGTTGTCAAATAGATTTTTTTTGTGAGGGGGAAGAAGGGGGAGTTTAGAAGATAATTAAGCCATCATTACATATGATGATTAATGGCAGGCTATTTTTCACATTCTCGCTCGCTCTCTTCTTTCCTATTTTTCATTTTTCGCCTTCCAAGCCAGCTATTCGAAAAAGATCCCATCCTTCCACCTCTGCACCTTAGACACACTTCTCATCATGTCCCAGAAGGCCTTTTTTATTCACTCCCAAGAATGGTTTGCCTTCATTATTTCTGTCCTACCTCTCTTTGACACGTTGCGGCGTTGAAAGCACAAAGGCACGACATCAGCTGGCACCGTGATCCCGCCGTAAACTTATCTACCGGAGATCCCGCGCTCTTTGACAGCTCCAAATGTTGCGTGAATGCATTATCAGTGAATACCTTGGTAAAAGTATTTGTTAAATTGTACATTCTGACAATGAGGTGAACCTCGGGTCGTGTCAGCATATGTTTGCGCTCTGGCTTGTTTTCCTGTCCCTTCCGTGTTGAAATGAAGGGAGCCATTAGCGAGCTTCTGACTAGGATCTAAAACAGGCTAATCTGCCTCATTAGGAAGACAGAGGTGTATGTGCGAACGCAGCGGAGGGGAGAACAAAGAGTGGAGGTGGAGAGAAGCGTGGGAGACAGTGGTCTCGAGTAATCCTCGTTCCCAAATGATTCCAGATCAGATGAAAAGTGCGCAAATATTTGGGGGAGGGATTGCAGGCTTTCTTGTGCGGTGGTTGAGAGGAATACGACACGGCTGTGACGATTAGCATGGATAATTGGCAGAAACACACACCACACACGCTTCTCAAGTGAGCAGCAGGGGGAAAACATCCAATCGCAGGTGTGGATTTGGACTCTGTAGGCTGTGTATGCACAGTTGACGCTTATTAGCATTTTATTAGAAAGGTTTGCATTAGGGTAACGTGTAAAGTAGTCTAAATATTGGGCGAGGCACTGCATTATAAAATGCCAATGTATCTCAACTATAAATAATTTGGATGCATTTGGATGCATAGATAAAAATGGATGCATAAAAATTGCTTTACTTTTTGTCACAATAAATGGATTCTTCAACCAAAACTTAACATTATGTCTTAATTTACCCACTCTTTATTTGTTCTGAACCTGTTTGAATTGTTTTTTTTCTTCTGTTAATTACAAAAGAAGACATTTTGAAAAAAGCTGGACAACTGTAACCACTGACTTCCATAGTATTTGTTTGTCCTATAATGTAAGTCAATGGTTACAGGTTTCTGTAATTTTTTTTTTAGAATTGCAAATAAATTTCAAAGTTAATCATGAAACACTTACAAACAAATGTAACAGGTGCATGTAACACAATTAAACCAAATATTATTTAAATTGAAAACCAACAATGAACAATGCTTTTTTATATACTTCAAAATAAATAAAGTATTTATTTTAACATTGTGATCTTATTGTGCTAAAGTGATGTTTAGTGGCAGTTTGAACACAATTGACAACATGAGGGTCTACATATAAGGCTGATTTATATTTCCACGTTAATCGCACTGGCATGGTCCGGCGCAGCCGTCGCACGTTTGCATAGCCCTCGCTGTGGCTGATGCTGATGCGCACCTCTAAAAAACTAGCTCTGTGATTGGTCGGCTTGGTAGCTGTGAGAAGTGTGGGCAGTGCTGAGAGCTGTGAGCCCAAGTGTTTACAAGTGTGGAGTCCTGTGAAGAAGCTCCAGATGGAAACTTTTGTTTTGCGTCAACCTTATGATTAAAGTTGTTGCATGTCCGCCGGTTCTCACCTCTGAATGAGCAAGTTTGAGCTACTTGTAAATAGTCATGGGACGATAACCATTTTCAAGGTATGCCGCAGTTTGGAAAAGTCAAGGTTTTCATACCGCCAAAATTTTCTGCTATACCGTTCCAAAGGTATGAGTAAGATTTTTTTATTTACATTTTTTTTTTAGGTGTAAATTGTCAAGACATCTGTGTTTTTGAAACAAATGAAGACCGCAGAAGTCAATGATTCACTTGAATTATTTAGCCTGACATGTTTACTGCCCCAAAATATTTTAAATGTTTCTCAAAATAAAATATATTGTGTTCAAAGGAGAAAAGGGTTTTGTTTTTTAGCCAGACATTTAAAAAGAGCATATTTTAGAGCAGTAATCACAATACTGTCATACAGTGAAACCGTGATATTTTTATCCAAGGTTATCATATCATCAGAATCTTATACCGGCCCATGCCTACTTGTAAATTAATGTAGCTTTCAGAACAATTAAAACACCCACAAAAAAACTTGACACATAAAAAACGCACTGCCAGCTAGTGTTTCGGAAGTGTTATTGCAGAGCAACACAAATAGCATACAGAAGTATAGATGCACGATTGCGCGCAAGGAATGCACAATGGGTCAGGCCGATCACTCAATGCAGAAGTATAAATCAGCGTTTAGAAAGCAATCCATTTGAATGGGTTTTTATCTGCCTCTGGAAGTGGTTTATAGTGAGCAACCTCAAAAGATTTAGGACTGTTTGCACCTAGATTTTGTGTCATCATATAGCAATCAAATTGACAATTGAGTTTAATACCAGGTGTAAGTGTAGCCATAGGCGCTGTCAGTATGTCAACATTCTGTGGTTCATTGTCTGTATTATAAATGAACATTTGGATGGGATGCCAGTACCACTTTTTGCTCACCTACGTAAGGCAAGACATGACAGATGAAACAAAAAAACACAGTTTTAACAACCTACAACTACAAGTGAGATAAACCTGATATACACCAAAGACAATGTAGACAGATTATATTAAAGATGCTGACAGAGTTTATAATGAATCGCTTGAGATTTTTTTTTTTCCCCCATCCATCTCCATTTCTTCCGGGAAAATTGTCTAATCATCTTGAATTGTCTTAAATTAGTTAAAAAGAAAGAAAGAAAGAAAAAACACTGAGGTCTGAATTGCTTATTTCCTGTGACGACTTTGACAGAAATCTACTTTTCTGCCCGGCTGAGTTTCTCTCACAATGTGCTCATGGATGTCAGGGAAAAGTGCTTAAGAACTTTTAGCTATGCGACTGATTATCTGGCCAACTTTAAGGTGTTCCTGTCCTATCTCTGAGCCCAAGGGAGGGATTTAGCTCAGATTGGAAAATCTAATATTTTCTTCAAATAGAAATCAAATAGAAGTCACCGCACAACCTTTGTGTGGCTGAGCCAGAGAAGATGATACAATGCTGACCCTTGGCTGACAGCTAGAGCAGAGTTAAACGTCTTTGATCTAGAGAGCAGGCACTCACAGCTCGAACGTGTGTGTGTGTGTGTGTGTGTGTGTGTGTGTGTGTGTGTGTGTGTG
>CAIGQQ010007205.1:6480590-6500714 GCA_903798035.1 Danio albolineatus | reverse complement strand
GTGTGTGTGTGTGTGTGTGTGTGTGTGTGTGTGTGTGTGTGTGTGTGTGAGAGAGGATGAAAATAATTGGAAGCAGAAAACTCAGTTGAGTGTTCATTGAAATGTCTGAAAACTGTCTGATAGTTAATGGCATATTCAGTTTGATAATCTCACCCAGGGGCAGCTCACACCTATTGTTTAAGGGTGTGCCAGAGGCATTTGTGTCTTTTTTAAAAGTAATTTATAAGAGGGCCATGCTTAAAATATCAACTACAATACTACTCATATTATTATTATTATTATTATTATTATTAGTAGGCGTAGTGAGTAGCACGTTCGCCTCACAGCAAGAAGGTCGCTGGTTCGAGCCTCGACTGGGTCAGTTAGTATTTCTGTGTGAAGTTTGCATGTTCTCCCCGTGGTTGCGTGGGTTTCCTCCGGGTGCTCTGTTTTCTCCCACAAGTCCAAAGACAGAAATAGGTGAATTGGGTAAGCTAAATTGTCTGTAGTGCATGTGGGTGAATGAGTGTGTATGGGTTTTTCCCAGTACTGGTTTGCAGCCGGAAGGGCATCCACTGCGTAAAAACATATGCTGGATAAGTTGGTGGTTCATTCATCTGTGGCAACCCCAGATTAATAAAGGGAAATGAAAAAAGAAAAATTCTTTAAGCCAAAAAGAAAATGAATGAATGAATAATAATAATACTGTAATAATAATAATTCATTCATTTATTAATTTTCTTGTTTTCAGAACCACCAACTTATCCAGCATTTGTTTTAAACAGCGGATGCCCTTCCAGTCGCAACCCATCTCTGGGAAACACCCAAACACACTCATTCACCCACATGCACTACAGACAATTTAGCTTACCCAATTCACCTATAGCTGTCTTTGGACTTGTGGGAGAAAACAGAGCACCCGGAGGAAACCCATGCGAACACGGGAAGGACATGCAAATACCACATAGAAAGTCGGGGCTCGATCCAGTGACCTTCTTGCTTTAAGGCGATTGTGCTACCCTTGATGCCAATATTATTATTATTATTATTACTATTATGGTGGCATGATGGCTCAGTGGCATTTCATGGTGGATCACTGTCCTGGTGGATCACTGTCGTCTCACAGCAAGTAGGTCGCTGGTTCGAGTCCCTGCTAGGCCAGTTGGCATTTCTGTGTGGAATTTGCATGTTCTCCCTGTGTTTGCATGGATTTCATCCAGGTGCTTCGGTTTCCCCCACAAGTCCAAAGACATGCGCTATAGGTGAATTGAATGAACTAAATTGGCCATAGTATACACGCATACATATGAGTATGCGTATTTCCCAGTACTGGGTAGGTGCTGGGAGAGCATTCGCTGCATAAAACATATGCTGGAATAGTTGACGATTAATTCCGCTGTGGCGACCCCTGATAAATATTGGACTACGGTGAAAGAAAATGAATTATTATTATTATTATTATTATTATTATTATTATTATTATTATTAAATGTAAATAACAAATGATGTTGTAAATTAAATTAAACAAGTGTACATTTTTTAGTTTAATAATAAAACCAGCAACAGCATCAACAATACATTTTTATTGTTATCATTAGTTTAGTTTTTAACTCATTTATGTGTTATTATTGAATAACAATAATAACAACAATAAAAATGTGCTGTTGATGTTGTTGCTGTTGTTAGCATTATTATTATAAAAAATATGTACATTATTTTATATAATATTATTTATTTTATTAAAATATATAAAAGTTTCTTTGTTTGTTTGCTTGCTTGTTTGTTTGAAAATATGAAATAAAAACCCACTTGTCTAAAAGTAAGATGCATTTCCTTTTGAATCTGCATTTATGCTTTGCTTTTTTCATTTTTTACCCTGGCTCTGTTGTGTATGTAATCAGCAGAAATTGATTCTGAGGTAAAGTTTCCTCTCCACCCTCAAGTACCAATAATAAAAGGAAAATGTTGCACCGCCGCAATGCCATTAGAATCTGTGTGTATGGATTACTTGATATTTGACTCTCTACCACGACAAGTCCCTTGGCACTTTTATCACAAATACCACAGCAACCACAGCAGCCACTTTTGATTGCACTAGTACACTGAGAATATCAATGTTGGAGCCAGACAGGTCTAAGAACAAAAATAATAATAAATCATTTTATCACAAGCAGTTTTGCTTGCAACTGCTTGCAGCATTCTCAACTTCTTCTTGTGTAACTTTAGTTCTGATAATCCAACCTTCTTCTCCACTGAGACTGAGACTTTTTAGCCCCTTTTTTGTGCACGGCAGACTTTACTGGAAACATCATATAATGAAGAAACAAATGGAGTCTGACTGGGCATTAACACCAATAAGGATCAAGCAGCCTGCTATCGTGCTCTCCTTAAGACACTCTCAATTAAAGAGACTGAATATCAAAGGCCTTCGCAATCTATGCACAGAAGACTATGTAATTATCCTTTTGTGTTAATGATATTATCCTAATAAAGTCTTGATTAGGTTTGCCACATTACCTTTGTGGCACCGTCTTGATATGAAGGATTAAGGCGTTAGGGTTTGTGCGTAATCCGGCTGATAAGGAGAAACACGGAAGCTGTGACAGATAATCAAAGCACATTTGCTTCCCACAGGAGAGCAGATCTCTGACTAGGCTGTGAAAGCGATAGGGCCTGTCAGAGCTGACCACGATCGCTGTAACCAATGAGAAACACCCGTCCGCTGCTTTCAAATGCCTCTTTGTTGTCCTCTTTGAGCGTTATTTCGAATTAGCGGCTAGATTTATGTGCAGTTTTGCCTACAGTGTGTGTTCATGCATTCTAATGCTAACACATTTGCACATTTACATACATTTGAATCGACATGTTTGTTTATATGTTAAAAAGGGGTTTTATGTTTTCTCTGTCAGCTTGGTGATTAGATTATGAAAGCAGTGAGGGGATAAAACGCATATTTATGGAAATAAGCAACAGAAAGCAGACTGGTGAGGAAGCAATCCAGAGTGTTCCAGGTCGTCCGGCCCTTGGCAGGGGGTTTTGGTAGGAGCAGATGTAAGGAGACACTCACGCGCTAGCGGACATATGGCCCTGTACCACAGCCCATGCCAACACAAGGAGGCTGGTTTACAAAGCTGATGCGAGAAGGGCAGCCTGGTCAGACTTCCTTTCCATGGGCTGGGCAGGCAGCCAATGGACTTGGAGCCGGAAGAGCTTAAAGCTTGGTCTACGCCAGCGGATATGGCCGGGCCACAGCTTTACTTCAGCCCTGGTTATAGTTTCCATCTCAGTGGTCTAGGAATGTCCTCCTCGTGCCCAGCAGGGCACAGTCAACCCGGGCAGGGTTCATGACACAAGAATAGCCTTTTTAGCAGGGTCACTTCAGGAAACAAACCTGTGGCTTCGTTTGTCGCTGTGAGTGTTGCCATTTAAAGAGCCTGTTTGGACTAAACCATCTGTGATGGAAAATTCAGCAAAATTCAGACTCACTTTCAATCATGCCATTTGCGTGTGTTCATTTACCAGATGATTTTATCTAAAGCGACTTACAAGAAGTGACTATAAATGAAGGACTTCAAATCATCTCAGAGCAGCAGCATGTAAATTCTATCACAAGTCTAAGTTAGTTAGTTTTTTTATTTTTCATATAGAGAGGTGAGGGTGTGTCCTACAGGTGGTTTGTCAATCCCACGTACCTGTGTGGAGCACACTCAGAATTGCACAGTGTTTTTCGAGAAGCATGGGGTGCTTATGTAATAGTGTTTGGTGCATATGGAGAGGAAAAGAGTGTGTCATCTACAGGTGGTTTGTCAAGCTCACTCACCTGGAATCGAACAATAGTTCCATAGGCATAAGAAATATGGTGTTGATAAGAAAGGGTATGGTGCATATGAAGAGGAGAGAATCCTAATATGACCACTTACATTACAATGACAGTCAAGGGAATGTATTATACTGTAGTCTTAACATCCATCCATCCATTCATCCAGCCATATCTGAATTTTAATGTACTTCCCGATCAATGTAGTGACTTCTATATAGTATGAATCTGAATAGTATGTATTAAATTTAGGTGCACCACAGTACATGCACCATGCATGTCATTATCAATTTTGTTTTTAAATTCTCTCGCATGGCCTCATGGGATAGTAAACTACTGGATGTGTACTAGATGTGTACTTCAGAGTCTCAAAAGAAGTAATCTAAGTGTTTCTCGCTTACTGTCATTCAAATACCAATAATTCAGACACACAACTTGGCACACATGTTGTCTTGTTACATACTATTTAGTAAGGAAGTACAGTCTGAGATTTCAGGCACACAATAACGGTCTGTCATTCTGTTGTTTTGTCATGCTACTGTCTGACTTTCTGCCGTTGTATAATTTTAATGTTCTGATATTGTTCCCAATATACTTTTTATTCAGCAAACAGTATTTATCCAGCCAACATTCAGTTCTTCCTAAAACGTACAATTTCTGGGTTTAAAAATCACATTTATTACATTGTTAAACCCTGAAATTCACTTTCATTTTGCTTATTTAAATTAAAATTCCATTTCTCCATCCCTTTTGCGACCTCAAATCAAATTCTGTTCAAAATCAAGAATTTAACTCGGCTTTAAAAGGCACTCTCGGTTCAATTCTGAACAGCGCAGAACCCTGCTGTGACGTATCTGCAAACAGACATGCAGCCAAATCTGTACCAGAGCTCGCTCGTATGCGATAGCGGGATTGGCGACCGTATGGTTTACGGTGCAAGAATAGAACATCCCTGGATCACCGCGAGTTCCAAACGGAATCCGGTCGCCAGTGCGTGGCGGCCCCGAGGTTCTGCGCCTGACTCGGCTGGCTTTGAGCAAGCTCTTATCCCTTTCAACATCCATTCTGTTATTTCATCTCCCGCAGCTGCCGGGCTTATTTCACCACTGCCAGCTCGTCCGCCTGAGATTTCCCACACTTAAATAACTCTGACAAAAGCACCCCCCGTTGTCTGCGGCTGATTCCCCCCCATTCCGGGAGTCCTCTACAGAGTAAGCAATAATAACCCAAGAGAGGGCTTCTTTTTTAACGCTCTTTGGGATGAGAGAGCCAGGAGCAGTTGGATAGGGTGTTGAAGAGGGGGCCCATGGCATCTTCTGTTGCCCCCAAAAGAAGGCTGCAATTATGTAGAGATGAATGAGAAACTTTAACCCCGATCAGCTTCTTCCTTTACACATTGACTTATGAAAAAAGTGTGCCAAAAGGCTTAATGAGAAAGTAAGGACCAGTGGTAAAGACAAATCTTTAATTGATTTGTATTCTATACAGTAAATAAGAAAGAACTACAGTGTTTGAGAGAGCGTAGCATGCTGCAATTTAAGAAAACGTGTGCAATTACAAAAAATGCCAGCAAATTAGGAAAAGATCTTCATCCATTTGACAGCACACGTTCTACAAATCCTCACAATGCGTATGCATTAAAAAATGTGCTGCATTTTCACACAACGCAAACAAATTAATTAAAAGTGCTTAATTTTTTTACAACGCAAACAATTTACAAAAATGCGCTGCATTTTCTCACAACACTTGCAAAAACATGGGAACACAATGGAACTGTTTCAAGTGGACCTAAAAACATGATGGACGCCACTGTGCCGTGTGCTCAGTGAAGTTGTGCAAAATCTTTAAAAATTTAAACATCCTGATTCCCTTGTCTTTTGGATTTTATTAGCCTAAAAACCATACGCTAAATTGCTGGGTCTGTAATGTTTTACACTCCTCTTGAAACATGTTTGTTATGTTCCGAGCTATTTGAAAGTGTTGTGAGAATATTCAGTGCGTTTTCGAAAACTGTTTGCATTGTGAGAAAATGCAGCACGTTTTATTAATTGGTTTGCGTTGTGAAAAAATGCTGTGTTTTTTTTAAATATAGTGTAGTGTGTGCATTGTTGTTGCATGTGTTTTAATAACTTGCAGCACGTTAAGCTCTCTTGGCCACTGTGAAGAACATATTATGTTCTCATTTACAAGAGATAAAAATCAGCAATCTTTAACTCACCCTCATCAAGTGCTAAAAAGCATCCTGAACATTCCAGTCATTAATATCCACATTAATATCCAAATTAATATCCGTATAAAATAGCACCATATCATAAAAGTAGCTGTATGAAATTTGGTATCAAATTTTCTTGTGCTTAATTGCTCATTTTTTTTTCATGGTATACGGTTTTATCACAATATTGGCCTAAGCTGAAAAGTTATTTACAGGTAATAACAAACTACTTAGTGCATTGCTTTATTTTATATACATGTTCAGAGTAAACAAGTGTTTCAAACTAATTAAATGGCAAAAGGATTATAAAATACAATAGGTAATGGTCTACAATAAAGTCTCATTAGTAAATGGATTAAAAGCAACAGTGAGAAAAGGCCAGAGTTATTACAGTTACTATGTTATTAAAAAATACAACTGTATTATATTTTTTATTAACTTCAAATAATAAAAAACATTGACTCAAATGAACGTTTATTTATTAACTCAGAATATAAACTCACTTAAGATTAATAAAAGTTGTGAGTTCAGTAAATTTAACTAATGTTATTTATTGGCACCTTATTGCACAATGTTATTATACAATAGAATTCAGTATTTCAGTGTGTAGTAGGCCTAATTAACATGTTGAAATGTTTTTTAACTATTAAAATTTTCAGTTAAGTCTCCAAAAATTTGTGCTGATATGAGCACCACTGCAATACAATCTTAATATAAAAAAGGTTAATAATTAATGATCATTCATGATATTTTGAAGTCCCAACAATATCAATATTGTGCATGTTCATTATCACAATATATATATAGAATTATCATATATGAGCTATATCAACGCTACACTCAAAAAAAAAATAGTTTTGCTGCTTCAGTCTACTTAATTATAATGAGCTGAAACAACACAACTCTTGAAGTTTTTTTCTGGATAACTTAATTGTTTTATGTTCAATCAACTTAAATTTGTAAAAACTATTAAGTTAATGTAATTTATTTGAGCTGAGACAACATGAAGAAATTGTGTGGAACCCTGCATTATTTTTTACAGTGTATCTCGTGGCAATTCATAACCTTTAGTGGCAAATTTGTTTGTATTCGTATGATTTGCTTACAGGACTCCCCCAATGATGGTTGGGTCTAGGGGTAAGGTTTGGTGCCATGCCTTCTTTTAAAAACTGTACATTTTTGTACGACTGAACTCTGAATCAGCCACTAAACTGACTTTATTTTACATTTCCTTGTGAGATCAGGATGGATATATTGACCAAATATGCATTACATTTCAAGTTTTGAATGCCCTATAGTAATATAGCTGTACTGAATGGGGAATAGAACTTGATTTTTCATACTTTTTAAATGAATCTTTTTTAATAAAATAACTAAATCATTTCATTGTGCAACGGGTAGCACAATCACCCCACAGCAAAAAGGTCGCTGGTTTAAGCCTCTGCCGGCTGGGTCAGTTGGCATTTCTCTGTAGAATCTGTATGTTCTCCCCGTGTTCGTGTGGGTTTCCTTCAGGTGCTCCAGTTTCATCCACAAGTCCAAAGACATGTGGTATAGTTGAAATGGGTAAGCTAAATTGTCTGTAGTGTATGTGTGTGAATCCCAGTGATGGGTTGCAGCTGAGAGGGCATCCGCTGTGTAAAATATATGCTGGATAAGTTGGCGGTTCATTCCACTGTGGCGACCCCTGATTAATAAAGCAACTAAGCTGAAAAGAAAATGAATGAAAATGAGTTCATAAAGTCGTTGGGCCTAAATGCTGTGCTTTGTAGCCTCCAAAATGAGTGCAGGAATTACATAAAGAGGAAGTTCAACCCAGATCAGCTTCCCGCTTTTTACCCTCCGACCCATAAATCTGAGACAAGACAGCAGCGACTAATTCCCCGGATGGATTTTTAACAACGGGGGCAACTGAAAGGAGGTAATAGAAAGGGCAGCCTAACGCTTCTTTCATTTCTCACCTGTACCCCTGCCTCCCCTCCTTCCTGCCCTCTTGCTTTTTCTCTCTGTCTCTGTCTTTCGCTCTCTTCTCTCTCCCTTTTTTTATGGTCATCATTAAACTAGACCTCCTTGCTCCTCTAACAAGAGGTTTTATAGCCCTCGAAGTTATTAAACACATATAATTACTTTTAGACAGTGCAACTGAGCAGTCAGAGAGAGAGAGAGAGAGGGAGAGCAACAGGAGCAAGCAGGAAAATAGAGAGAAAAGTGAAGAGCGAACAGTGACGGTGAGCAGAGATGGAGAGGGTACTGAAATGCTTCATGAGAACTGGAAAGGAAGGAGTAGTGACAATGACAGCAGCATTGACTCTTAGAGCACAAATATTTAATTCTGTTGTATGCCACAGTAACTAAGAAAGAGCATCTTTATTGTTTTGGCATAAAAACGATCTGCCATCATTTACTCGCCTTCATGCTTTAATAAGAGATATTTTGAAAGCGTCCTGAACTTTCTGGTCCTTAAAATGAAGCAAATTAACCTGCAGAATGCATAATAAAAAGTATTTAAAATGTCAAACAATGGCAAAATGTAAGTTATTATTAGTTATTATTAATATTCATTTATTTGTTTTTCTTTAATACAAATTAATTATAATTCCTAAAATTATATTATAGTTCCTAAAAATTTGGGTCACGGCTTGATGTCCATGTAAAAATGCGGGTCCCATGGCCAAACCAGTTGAGAACCACTGGTATAGGTGAATTGGGTAAGCTAAATTGTCCGTATAGTGTATGTGTGTGAATGAGTGTGTATGGGTGTTTTCCAGTGATGGGTTGCAACTGGAAGGGTATCTGCTGCATAAAACATGTTGCATGAGTTGGTGGTTCATTCCGCTGTGGTGACCCCAGGTTAATAAATGGACTAAGCTGAAAAGAAAATGAATAAATGAATGAATTCACCGAATTCACTCAGAGCAAGCCCACACGAACACGAGGAGAACATAGAGGAGAACATTCTCCACACAGAAATCCCAACTGGCCCAGCCGAGGCTCGAACCATATTATACTATATATTATAGTATAATATATAGTCATTACATTAGTTATTATTATTGACAGTTTTGATGCCCACATTTTTTTTC
Source organism: Danio albolineatus (assembly GCA_903798035.1). Lineage (NCBI taxonomy): Eukaryota > Metazoa > Chordata > Actinopteri > Cypriniformes > Danionidae > Danio > Danio albolineatus. The sequence goes on along the minus strand of CAIGQQ010007205.1, from coordinate 6,491,623 downwards.
AATGGATCTTTACAATGAATCTATTCAGTCAATTCCCAAAATGACTTGTTTGCAAACTGAATTAATCTTTTGTGTGTGTGTGTGTGTGCATGCGTGCAAGTGTGTGCCAACTCTGCTTAATTCATTTGTAATCTGAAAATCAAGCTTTAAATTGAATCACCATAAAACATCATACAAGTTGTTTATATGGTTCATGCATTATGTGAGGAACAGACCAAAATTGTAATTGTTCTGACAATGTTAATTCTCGCTCAGCTGAGCAATTGACAGACATTTTGTTGATTTGTTGTTCACTTTCTGTTTATTGCATTAGATATATTCAATATTTTTTCCCAGGGATGGGTTGCAGCTGGAAGGACATCTGCTGCGTAAAACAAATGCTGGATAAGTTGGCAGTTCATTCCGCTGTGGCGACCCCTGATTAATGAAGGGTTGTTAAATCTGCTTATTTAAAATTAGTTGAAACAACACTTCTTTCGGGTTTTTTTCAGACAACCTAATTGGTTCATGTTTGATCCACTTAATTTTGTAAAAAAAAACATTAAGTTAACTTAATTGATTTATGTTGGAATAACATGAAGGAATTGTGTGGAATCCAGCATTTTTAACAGTGTATGATTTTTATTTTGTTTATTTTCCCTTTTTTGCGTTCACTTATGCTTACACATTAGTTTAGATTTGTAAGTTGGTGAGTATTCGTTTGAAAGGAACGAGACTGCTATGGATTGCTTTGAAGGGTTCATAAGTGCACTACAGTATATACAAAATCTCCATATTCTGGTGTGTGACTGTATATTTAATATTATTTGTCTAGCTTGTGACTCATTGGTATTTTTCCATTTAATTACTCTTTTGAATTGCATTATAGGATCTTTATCTTCGCTCCAACTTTTAATATTGACATTTTACTCTGCGAATAGTTTGAAACAACAGATTTTGTGGGTTGGTCATGAATATTAGTGCATAAAAAACAGATAATTAGCTGTCAGTTCTTTTACTGTTATGATATGAATTTATTTCTCAGTGTGTGACTAAATCTAAAAACAGAGTATGGACACATTTACATATTGCATAGGAAGATATTGACTGGAAGCTATTTTTATGCATGTTTATAGAAAGCTGGGTAAATCATCCACACTGTGCTGCTTAATCGAATACAAAAATGTGTTAATAGCATTAGTCAAGCCCTGATTTTAATTAGTTACGCTCAATTAGAATTCACTTCAGTCTGTGTCTGTGTGACTGTTGGAGTGCTGAGACACAGGGATCCAAACAACAGCATGGACACATGCTTACACGTGTAGTAAACTACGATTAGTGACTCACATCAGGGAGAGTCTGCTTACTTCCTTTGTGATAGAGACATCCGGTGGACACTGGGGTGTGTTACAGCTTTTAAAAAAAAACATTCGTGCTTTTATTGTATACTACTACAGGCAAGACACATCTCCAGAAAGGTTGAGGTGATTTTGTTTTGCATTATTATTAAATGTGATATACATTGAGTTCATGTATAATAGCAGTTTATATTGAATATTAATTATGAATGTAAAAATGTTATGTTATGTTTGTTTGGACTTTATTGACAAAATGTGTTTAAGGAAATCTACTTTAGAGTAAATTGTATTGTATTGTATTGTAGTATATTATATTTAAACACAATTTGAACCCCCACTATATATTATTACATCAAGCTCGTACATTAGCACATACATAGTTTTGCATGTATGTTTTTTTATGTATGTTTTCTGAGATAATTATTCACAAAAAATAGATGTGGCAGGGCAGTGGCTTTGCTGGTGCTTGTTAATAGTTCAGATCCATCAGTTAGATGTTAACAGATGACAGATGAAAATAGACTGCACAATAGATCAGTGAAGGGAACTGCTAATGACAGTTGAGGCTTTGATGTAATGTTTTGATCCTAATTTGTCCTAATGCTGGGAGGTTAATTTGGGCCATGTTCATATTTGGTGGCAAATTGACATGAAATAGCTGAGAGACTGTCTGTTCTGACTGAAAGAACTGAGAACAAACAGACTCTAATATATCATCCTTGCAAAAATATACCTAATTGATTCATATTGTATCTTATTCTATTAATATTTTAATGAAAAGAAAATCTCAAGTACGTCATGTAATGGATGTTTTGAAACTCCCATTAAATGCAGGTTTCCATCACTTTATTTCCCTCTCCGGCCACCAGATGGCACTAGGAGTCTATTTTTGTTCTGGCAAATCAATAGTTTATTGGCAGTCTGAGCCATACATGTTGTATGGATATATGTAAAAAATAGCAAAGAAATATGGCAGTGTGTAAATCTACAAGTATTTCAAAGTTAAATGCAGCATAAATTATCACAGCATTTTTATCAGTGCATTTTCTTATTAAATGTAGGGTTTCACATAAGAAAGTTTTGGGAACCATCGCTTAAATAAACAAAATAATGCATATATATTAATTCATTAATTTTCTTTTCGGCTTAGTCCCTTTATTAATCTAGGGTCGCCACAGCGGAATGAACCGCCAACTTATCCAGCATATCTTTTACGCAGCAGATGCCCTTCCGGCTGTAACCTATCACTGGGAAACATCCATACACACTCATTCACAGACATACATAGCTTACCCAATTCACCAATACAGCATGTCATTGGACTTGTGGGGGAAACAGAGCACCCAGAGGAAACCCACGCGACCACAGGAGAACATGCAAACTCCCCACAGAAATGCCAGCTGACCCAGCTGAGGCTCGAACCGATTTCCTTCTTGCTGTGAGGCGATCATGCTACCCACTGCCCACTGTCTCAAAAAAAACAAAAACAAGAAACAATGTATCATAAAACTGCTTATCCAGCTACAGGAATGAGAATGACTAAATTTCGTACAGGAGTAACTGCGCAATCTGCATTGCTCTAGAATAATTCTTTTATTTACTTTCCTTGACGTAATGATGATGTAATGATGACGTTTATTTTTAACTGCTTAAATTAAATTGGTGTTTTCAAATGACGATAAGAGTTTGATCAAAGGTTTACGAAAACCGAGAGGCTACAGTGCTTCATGTTTTCTTCATGAATTTCTGACTAAAAGCTGACAAAATGTAGCTTGGAATAAATCAGGTGAGGTGGAAAACATATACATATTATATAATTTCATCTATTTGCCATCTCATAACAAAATATAATTAAAGATGGAGGTCTCTTGAAGAAATTCTGACAGAATTGATTTTACTTGGATTTCTTTGAGAGACAGTGTGTGTATATATGGATCATTCCTGTACACGTACAGTATACCTTTTGAAAATGTTCCACCCCAGTCACTGCTATCATACCTTTATTTTAAGGAGTGTATACATAGATAATAGCTAAAAAGTTAACAATGTTAATTCTAAAAAATTGAAAGTGGAGTGCTGAGCTAGTTTCTATATTTAGAAAAAAAGGCCTAAATATAACTTAAAAACATGCTATAAACACAAGCAGACAATGAAATCTTGGCATAAATTCTGAAGAAAAGGAAAAAAGCAGACTGTCATTAAGTGTGTTATTAGCGCACCTGCTGGTGTCCAAGGGAGCCTGTAATTATCAAAATGCCATTGCTTACACAGAATGTTTACTTCCTTTTTTCCGTCTCCTTTGAGGAAAAGACGCTTTAAAAGTCATGGATTCACTCCAAAATGAATCTCAAAGAGAAATGCAGCAACCTCCTGCCAAAACTCTCATTTGTAAGACAAAACCCTGGCGTATTATGAAGTGATCACAAAGTAAATCTAGCCTCTGTCCTGTCCATGTCTCCTTTTTTTTCTCTTTCGGCATCAGGGCCGCGACTCTTATCTCGGTGTGAACGATGCTGCAGCTGCCGAGCCCAGAGAACGGCAGCTTAGCTCTCTGGAGTTACCGTGGCGGCTGCATTTATTTCCATTATTAATTAAACTCATTAGCGTCTCTCTGATGAGGCGATGCTCCGGGTTCCTGCTGTGGATGGAAAGAGAAAGAGAGATGGAGACAACAGAGAAGAAGAACACGACAGGGCCTTTTGTTGGCTAATCCCCTTTGTGTGGTGAATTTCTGTCTCTCTGGGTTTTAAAATAGGCGACTTGCGTGTCAGCTGTGGTTATTCTCGTAACGCAACTACCTGTGCTGATATCCTAAATTTAAAAAGCTAATGTTATCTTGCTTTCTTGCTTGTGCAGCACTTTGAACGCAGTACAATAATGTATGTCTTCTTGTAGAATTACCGTCAAAGTACAAAAACTGAGCTTTGTGGGTGGTTTAGTAGAAGAAAACCAACCATGTGTGTTTGTGTGCTTTCATAACCGTCTCCAAACGGCAGCGGTGCAGCCAAATGAATCAGATAAACACACTCAGTATGAGTGCCCAAATGTTCCTCAATAACTGTTTGACACTTAATTAAAACTTTCATCAGCGCCACAGGAAAAGCAGATCAGTTCATTTCAGGGTTACACCTTAATTATACAATATACTCCAAATCATGTTGTCCCTAATGAGGAGCGGGGTGAGAGTGGAAATTAAAAGGCTTTTTAGATGGGTGAGAGCGCCTCTTTTTTCTAATCTAGTCAGAGTGAGACTTGCAAGATGCCTCCAGGGGGTAGAATTGAACCAGAAGTGTGTCGCTAATGTTTCCCGGTGCTTACAGATGCTGTATTGGTTGAATTTACAGGCCTTTTTTTTTGGCGAAGCATTACAGTTACATTACACATTATGCTGCTTTCTCATCTCTTCTGCTACCATGATCAGATTTGATTGCTTTCATATTGGTGGTGGGCCGCGGGGGTCTTGCGTTTTGATTGATGATGTTCTTGTACGCTGTTGGGCAACTTCTAGATGTAAGTTTATGTTCACATAAAACACAGCACTTTAAGGAGGCCGCTCTCCTCCCACTCTCGTTTCTGCTGCTTTTGGTGTGAAAGCTCAGCTGACTCATAGCAGTGAAAGCCTGGAAAGATAGATACGGAAATAAGATTGGAAATATCTGTCATGGAACTGGGATAGAGGGACATGGCTCCTCCTGCCAAATGCACATCTAGCATTATCCGGCTCTATCTGGTGGCTTTCTGCCAGTCACCTTAGCTGCGTCTTGTCTTTAATAACTTCTATAATTCTTTGATTATCAGTTGGATCCAGAAGCCTGTTAAGTCTCTAAAAACAGTGGTAACTTTCTATTGATTGGGCCATGTTTTAGTTTTATGGGGCTATTTATGCTAGAAATGAACATCCTGTAATGTGTTTGCATTTATGTTGTTCCAAACTTGTCAAATTACCATTTAATTGGAGTATAAGGCATAGAGTGTGCTAGCATGGAAAAAGTCATGAAATGTAGCTAGATCTGCAATGTGCAGTTGCATGTTTGGGTATCAAATAGCCTTGTTATGGTCTGAAAATTACTAATGGAATTTTGACTTCTGATTGAATAACTTGACTTCTAGTTGATCATTTGGTATCAGAAGTGGCTTATCAAAGGCGAAGGCCTCTAGATTACGCTTATTTTAACATGATAAAGTTTCATTCCTTGATTTTTAATTATTTAATTAGGACAGCAAGGCCTGACTTTAAGTCTTGACACTTAACAGAAATAATGTACAGTATAGTATATAATGTGGTGCAGTGGAAAATAAGTTCATCAAGATTAATTTGGATTCATCTTCAATACCTCCTCCTTCATCTTACGCCAGACATGCTCAATAATGTTTATATCTGGTGACTGGGCTGGCCAATCCTGGAGCACCATGACCTTCTTTGCTTTCAGGAACTTTGTTGTGTAGGCTGAAGTATGAGAAGGTTAACTATCATGCTGAAGAATTTGCCCTCTTCTGTGGTTTGTAAGGTAATCTGCAGCACAAATGTTTTGATACCTCAGACTGTTGATGTTTCCTCCACTCTGCAGATCTCTCGCATGCCTCTGTTCTGAACTTAACCCCAAACCATGATTTTTCCATAACTAAACTTCCATGCAGGTCCATGCAGGTTCCAATAGGTCTCCTACAGTATTTGTGATTGGGATGCAGTTCAACAGATCATTCATCAGAAACATCTACCTCCTGCCACTTTTTTCAGACGTGTTTCTATATTAATTTTTAGATAACACAACACCAATCGTTTAATTTCAGAGGAGCTATGAAAACAACGTTTGGTGGAATAAACCAATAATCAAATAATGACCAAAAAAAAAAAAAACATATCTTGTGTAAACACGTTTTTCAACTAAGATTTCATGCAAGTTCTACAATTCAAACTTTTGGGGATGTAAGATAATATTTTTAAAATGATCATCATTGTAAGTAAGTAAGTAAGTAAGTAAGTAAGTAAGTAAGTAAACAAACAAACAAACAAACAAATAAATAAATAAATTATCCCACTTTATATTAAGTGTCGCTTACACCTGTGAATTTACATGGTAAATAGATTTGTAAGTAGTATGTAACTAACTACAGTGTATGCACACACTGGTACATAGTATTTACTTGTGTAATACTGGTGTAACTACACTCATGTAACAACCCACTGAATAGTATTTGTAAGTACAAATGTGTAACAGGACATTGGTAACAACACTAGGAAAGTACACATCTGTAACATTGTCACAAATTACTGTTCATACATTCATTCGTTTTTCTTTTCGGCTTATGGGTTGCAGCTGGAAGGGCATTCGCTGTGAAAAACATATGCTGGATTAGTTGGCGGTTCATTCCGCTGTGGCGACACCAGATTAATAAAGGGACTAGGCCAAAACGAAAATTAATTTTATTTTACACTTTATATTGTGTACTGTTGCTGTGGAGTTACCGTGTAACTACAATGTTATTAAAGTGTTGCATAGAAGATATTTCTACAAGTTACACAGTAATTTGTGACCATTTTACATTTTATATTGAGTGGACATTTCCTGTGGATTTACCATGTAAGTACACTGGTATCACAGGGTGACACCTTCTAATGCAGCATTAGTTCTGCCATATACAGTGTTCACAAGTACATGATCTGCAAACAGGTGTGGAAGTGGGAAAACATCTGCAAGTACATATTGTTGTTACACAATGCACTTACATAACTCTTGTTACAGATGTGTACTTTCCTAGTGTTGTTACCAATGTCCTGTTACACATTTGTACTTACAAATACTATTCAGTGGGTTGTTACATGAGTGTAGTTACACCAGTATTACACAAGTAAATACTATGTACCAGTGTGTACATACACTGTAGTTACGTACTTACACATCTAATTACCATGCAAGTTCATAGGTATAAGCGATACTTAATATAAAGTGGGACCAAATAAATAAATAAATAAATAAAACAGCATGTCAAATTTGTGTTTGAGTATTTTTATTCATATATAATTTATTTCTAAAATAAAATGCACATTTTAACACTCGCGATCCTTTAGAAATCAGCGTATTATGATAATTTAGTGCCTCAACATGATCAGTGTTGAAACCCGCTATGCTATTTATGTGCAAACTTTAATGCATTTTTTTCTGGATTATTTGTTGAAATGAAAGCTCAAATGCAGTGTTTATTTGAAACTGTGCATACCTGGATACTGTCTGAATGTCTGAACTGTCACGTTGAATCGATTTAATTCATTGCGCTGAATAATAATAAAGCAAAAAAGGCATCTTTGTGACCCCGAACTTTTGAACATCAGTATATTCTGTGTACTATATTGCTCTCTCCTGATCTATTCTCATTGTTGTGATTCTCCTTTGGCTCGTCTTATTTGCATGGTGTGTATTGCAGAGCAGCCTGTCTTCCATAACTGCGTGTGCATCTTTCTGACAGGCGCACGGCGGATAGTGGTACAAGCTGTGGTGCGTCCATAGACACTGCCATTATCATCGAAAGGTCGCGAGCATAATAAGATCATAGACCTTGCACATGGAGAGCTGTCGAGAGGGAGAGAGAAACACAAATATTTACCCTGGATTGATTGGCAGGTGTGATTGTGTCCTCTCTGTTTCTATTGTGGCTAGATAATGGTACGCAAAGGGGCCGTCACCACCGATCAATGTAAAGCCAGAGACAGAGCGCTTCTCCTAAATCCTGGATGAGTTTGGACTAGAGGTCACCTGAGAAAATTACACACACGTCTCTGTGGTGAAACAGCACTGGCATTTCAAAGTGCTCAAAAAAACTGTTTAAGCAAAAAAAAAACAAGACAAAAATCACGAAACCTCTGTAAATCTATCTATCTATCTGTCTGTCTGTCTGTCTGTCTGTCTGTCTGTACAGATGTCCACCCATTCATCATCCATCCATCCATCAATCTTATCTATCTGTCCATCCATATATTTTCTTCATTCATCCATATATCCATTTTCTATCCTTATATGTATCTATTAATCCATAAATGCATTATTTAGATCTATCTTTCTACCATGCATCCACTCATTAATCCATGTCTCTTTCTTTATCCATCGATCCATCCACCCATTGTATTTCCTTCTATTTGCCTATTCCATTTCGATCCATTCATTTTCTATCCGTCCATCCATCCATCCATCCATCCATCCATTGATGTCTCTGTCTTTATCAGTGCATCCATCCTACAATCCATTGTCTATCCTTCTATTTGCCTATTATATTCCAATCTATTAATTTTCTGTTCGTCCATTCATCCATCCATCCATTGATTTCTCTGTCTTTAAAAAATCCATCTGTCCGTCCGCCCGTCCGTCCATCCATCCAGTCTATCCTTTTATTTGTATATTCTATTCCAATCCATCATTTTCTATCCATCCATCTATCCACACATCCATTGATGTCTCTGTCTTTATCAATGCATCCATCCATCCATCCATCCACTCATCCATATATCCATTGATGTCTGTTTTTATTAAAACATCTATCCATCTATCCATCCATCCATTCATTTTCTATCCTTCTATTTGTTTATTCGATTCCAATCGATTCATTTTCTATCCATCCTTCCATCCATCCATCCATTCATTGATGTTTGTTGTTATTCATCAATTCATGCATTCATCCATCCAAGTATATCTTTCTTTATCCATCCATCAATCTGCCTATCCATCCATCTATCCATCCATCCATTCATCCATCCATCCATCCATTTTTCTATCCATCTGTCTGCCCATCCTTCCAATATTTCATCCAAAAATGCATCAATCCATACACATGTTGTTCTATCAGTCCATTTATCTATTCATCCATCCATCCATCCATCCATCCATCCATCATCGCTATATATATATATATTATCCATCTTTCCACTTGCCATTCTCTCCACCTTTCTATCCATCTGTCCATCCATCCATCCATTCATCAATTATTCAATCTTTATATTCATCAGTCTATACACATGCTATTATGTTATTTACTTTCATAATTTACATCCATAAATCCACCCACACATGCATCCATTCATACATCCACCCACACATCCATGCATAAATCCACCCACACATACATCTATCCATTCATCCATCCATTCATACATCGTTCACTCTATCTACCTTTAAATGTTTTATCATCTGATCACTCTCTGTCTGTCTATCATTCTATCTGATCTATTTTTCAGAGCATTCAACTTTCTGAGGCCAGCATTCCACGTTTTTCTAGACATCCTTTGTTTTTCTAGTTAAACTATATGAATTCTACTTCCCTGGTTTCACATTTGAATTAGAGTTCTGCTTCCTGTTTGCACAGCTCAGTTCCAATTCAGGATTCAATTAAAATATAAAAGCCATTCTCAGTTCTCGATACTGAATGGTGCACCACCTTTCAAAAGGCGCCTGTGTGACTTGAATATGCTGATAAAGGTAAAACTCCACAACATTATTCCAATTAAATTACTCTTTCAAAAGACGAGAGCATGTTTGACGAGGAACATCAAAAGCTTGGATTAAGACGGCTTGCCAGCTGGTTGCATGTCATAGTGTGTTCACTTGGTAGGTGAAGTACAACCAAACGGCAAAACAACATCTTCAAAGACGTCTCAGCTGCCAGGTGCTTAAAGGGGCGAACCAAACATTGTCAATCAAGACAGAATAGTCAAGTCCATATCAGTACCTCCACAAAAAACAACCCTAAAAGTAATAAAAAAAGAATTTTGATGTCCACCTTCCAGCCTTGAATATAAAACAGCTCCGAACGCTTCAGCATAATGAAATCAATGGATCTTTACAATGCATCTTGTCTGCCTGGAGATGATGTACGTGGCAGAACAGTGCATACAGTATGTATACTTTCCTCGATGCACCATGATTTTTATAGTGCTAGACGCTGAATTGAAAAATTCAGGAGGTCATGGCGGGTTTTTTTTCCCCACCATTTTCCAGCAGGCATCGGAGGCTAATGTTTTACCTTAGCTGTTACATCTCATCACCGAGCAGATCTTCCCCTAAAGAACAGAAGTAATAACCGTGAAACAGTCCCTCACCGACATGCAGAAGAAGATTAAGAGTGTTAATATGCTGTGCTTTTCGCGGGCTTTTGCACATACACACGTACACTCCCAATCTCTACCCCGAGGCTCTCGCTCTCTTTCAGCTGTGCTCTGCATGAGTTAATGACAGCTCTCAATGACACAGTGTAACTCAGGGCCAGGCTAAATGCACCAGTGCACGTCTGTCATGGCCTTGCCTGACACTCACACATACACACGCCTGGACCGAATTCCCATCGCATACCGCTGACCTGCCCTGCAGACACTTGTGGATTTATACAGTTATAGAGAGACTGTAAACCATCTCGCCATCTTATTTCATGAGGCTCCATCGCCCTGTGCTCTCCTTGTTGGAGTTGTTTGATGAAATGGCGTAGTCGTGTGCCAGCGTCTGTATGCATGGCTGAAATTTAGTGTTGAACCACATGAGAGTCTTGAAGGGTTTATAAAGCTACTCTCTTGACAAATATGGTCATGTGAAATATCGTATGGGTATTTTACAGCACATGATAATATTCTTTGCAGTCTCCTTTTTTAAAACACACGCACACACTTAGACTATATATATATATATATATATATATATATATATATATATATATATA
>CAIGQQ010007205.1:6466422-6480190 GCA_903798035.1 Danio albolineatus | reverse complement strand
ATATATATATATATATATATATAATAGTAATGTAACAGATGTAACTTTATAAAAACAAACATTCCTTAATATTATTCAAACAATTAAAAGGAAAAAAGAAAAAAACCTAATAACAGTGAAAAAGCTAACTAATTAAAACAACATGACATGTACACTAGTATATTGTATTTGACAAAGTATGTAATTTATATTTTAAAAGGTAGCTAGTACTTCAGTACTTCAGACTCATTAGATGCATAACAGTATTACTTTGTGGATTTTGATAGTTACAGTACTTACATAATATCTTTCCACACTAGCTTTGTTTTAATTTTCAGCCAGCCTTTTTGATGAATTTCAGTTAAATTTGACAGCCTGCAGAATATTTAGTATTACGAATGTATTACCAAATTATATATCAAAATAAAGAACCATTCTTTATTTTAATTCATTCCTATTCATGTTTTTTCAATCCAACTTTCATTATATCTCTGTTTTCATGTTTTATGACCAACATACCTTTCTGCATCCAATATATATAAATATATATGCATATTTATATTTGAATTATTAACCCACCCTTTTTTTTCTTTTTTTCAAGTTTTTCACAAGTTATGTTTAACAGATTCAGGAATTTTTTACAGTATGTCTGATAATTCTTTTTTTCTTTTGGAGAAAGTCTTATTTGTTTTATTTCGGCTAAAAATATTACATACTGTCATACTGTCACTGGCAAAGATAAAATAAATCAGTTATTAGAAATGAGTTATTAAAACTATTATGTTTAGAAATGTGTTAAACAGGAATTTTAACACATTAAAATTAAACAGGAATTGCGGAGAAAAATAAACAGGGGGGCTAATAATTCGGGTGGGCTCTAAGTATATATATATATATATATATATATATATATATATATATATATATAAATATATATATATATATATATATATATATATATATATATATATATATATATATATATATTAGATAATACTCAGCAATGATACGCTGTGATATTCCTTGCTTGTGCAGCTCAACAATCCTGCTATGTTCAAAGAGAGAAAGCCTTTTGCCCTTGCCATCCAGAGATCATGATAGTGCAACTGGCCAGAGGAAAATAACAGCAAACCCAGTTTTGCACAGAATTTAACTTTTTAAGACTATGGTCCTACACTTTTCGTCAGCCTATTTCGATCAGCCTGTTTGAGGTTACATGCTATTTTCATTTAATTGTCTACTCTCTTTTTTATGTGTTTTTTTATGTGATGCAACCGTGTCTTCATTTGGTATTTTAAAGTAGTACCTTATTACAGCTTCACAGTGGATAGCAAGAAGGTCGCTGGTTCGAGCCTTGGCTGGGACAGTATAGGTGAATTGGGTACGCTAAATTGTCCGTAGACTATGTGTGTGAATGAGTGTGTATGGATGTTTCCCAGTTATGGGTTGCAGCTGGAAGGGCATCCGCTGTGTAAAACATATGCTGGATAAGATGGTGGTTCATTCAACTGTGGCCACCCCAGATTAATAAAGGGACTAAGCCAAAAAGAAAATGAATGCATGAATGACAACCTGATTACGATCCACCAGTGCAAAATGTGAATACTTGAAATGTTTTACCCTGGCCATAAGATTTTATTTAGGAGTGTATGTATCATTCCCAGGAGATCTAGAGCTCTCGTAACTCATTCAGGACATATATTGGGGCTTCCCTTAATGTAATAGACCTAAAACACTGATTGCTGTAAAAACTCGTAAATAGCAGGGGAGTGTTGTCTCTTAATTCATGTGATTTCTCAAAGATGGCAGAGAAAGACTAAGTGTAGTACTATACCATACTTTACTATACTTAAATATGTACACTAAAAATATATATTGGTAACACTTTATTTTGATGGTCCATTTGAGTATTAGGGCGTACTCACACTATGCTATACGAACCGTGCTCAGGCCCGTTTCCCGGATAATTTTAGAAGTGTGAGTGCGCTGAATCGGGCTCAGCCACGGTACAGTTGGCCGGCCCTGGCCCGGTTGGAAGAGGTGTGCCTGAGCCCATTACACTTGGGCTTTGGCGCGGTACGCTTGTAGTGAGAGTGCAAAAGGCGCCTAAGTCCAAAACTGAAGAGGAGACGTGACTTTTGGGGACTGTTTTATATAGATTTATTAATCATTCTTACTGTTTATTGAACGCAAAACTGTTGTAGATTATTAAAGAGGCAAACCCCTCACTGCACGACAGCTGTGCCTTTAGTAAACCTTCTAATTCCTGCAGCACGAGGACGTCATGATTGTTCATAAGCGTCAGCAGTGGCTGATCTGTTCGGGGGAATATCTGACAGTGTGTCACTGCATATCAAATGACTAAAACGATATAATCATATAAAGAAATCTCCACTGAAATCTCCAAGAGCGCTTCTCTTACACTGAACAGCGCATCATCGATGATGTAAGCGTGCCCAGGCCCGAATGCAATGAGAGTGCGGGCCATCGGGGGAGACGGGAGGGGGGACAAGCGTGCTTTGGCCCGGTTAAAGGGAACTGTACATAGTGTGAGTACACCCTTAGTAGACTGTCTGGTTAATATCAGTTGATACTGACATTTAACAGTCCTTCAACAGACATTTAACTGACTATAAGAAACTTTGCAAGTACATGTCAACTTACACTAAACTATACTTGGACTTAATTGTCCAATCAACATAAATTTGTAAAAACAGTTGAGTTAACTTGGTTTGTGTTGGGACAAAATGGAGGAATTATGTGAAACCTTTTTTTTTTCTTGCAGTGTATATAAACCATGTTTGAAATGAAGTTTTCATCACAGTTTTGCACATTGTGAACTAAAACATTATTTTTGTTGAGAAAAATTATGCTCTATTTTCAGACAGTCGTATAAAGACTATAAACCATCTTGCACATCTTATTTCATAAGATTCCATTGCCATGCGGTCTCTTTTTTTGAGTTGTCTGATGAAATGGTGTAGTCCTGTGTCAGTATCTGTATGGGTAAAATTTAGTGTTGAGCCACATGAGAGTCTTGAAGGGTTTATAAAGTCACTCTCTTGACATGTGAAATATTGTATTTGTATGTTGTGCAGCACAGTGTTCTCGTGACAACGGTGTTTTGCTTGAGCAGTTTTAATCTTCACAACAAAATACTGAAACTATTTGATATACCTTGATATGTTTACAGAATCTCCATTTCCTCTTGATTTACTGTAAGTGTGGATTATTTGTCTTGCCTAATTTCCCTGTAGTAATGATTGAAGTTTCCAGAGTAAAAGTCCGTAGGATGTATGAGTGCTGAGGGTGAAGTATGACGTGCAATGAGATATGTTTGAACAATTGACTGTACAACATGTGATTGAAAGTTTCATCAGTGAGGAGGTAATTAAAGCAGCATCAATTCACACAGGCAGCTTACCAGAAGCAATTTCAGGATTTCAGTTTCATGAGGGATGATGTGGTTTAGAGAAACAGATTTTGATTTAAATGTTATGGGTTGCAGGGGATAAATGATGGTGTGTATTTTTGTTTTACTATTTTATTTTATTTTATTTTATTTTATTTTATTTTATTTTATTTTATTTTATTTTATTTTATTTTATTTTATTATTTATTTTAGTTATTTATTCATTCATTTATTAATTTATTCATTGATAACATTTTATGTCCATTTTCTTTCTTTGTTATTTTAGTGTTTCGTTTTATTTGTTTTGTTTTGTTTTGTGATGTTTTTTGTTGTTGTTATTATTATTTAAAAAAATATTTTCTGTTTTGTTTTGCTTTGTTTAATTCAGTTTTTGTTTTGTTTGTTTGCCAGTTGGGTTTTATAGATTAGTTTTATATAAATAGTTGTTTTTATTTTTGTGCTTTGCTCTTTGTTTGATCATCTCTTTTTCTTTTTTCTTTTTTTTTTTGTGGTGTTTTTAGCTTTCTAGCAATAGTAACATTTTCATTCAGTAGTGGAATTAAGTAATATCTGATTACTTTCAAATAAATTTTTATGGTTTTGACATCCCACAGTCATATGAGCAGTGTTGGGGTAAAGCATTAACGAGTTACTGTTTGTAATAATATTACCTTTTTAAGTACACGTAACTAATTTCTTTAAAAAAAATAAAATAAGTAATGATATTTGAGTTACTTTTTTTTGAAAATGTGACATCAATTACTTTTTAGTTTAGTTAATTCACTTAAAATAAATTGCTTAATTAAAATGAAAGAAGTCACAATGAATCACCAAGTCAATGAGAGAATGTGTTCATTATTTTGAACACATCGAATAAAAGAAAAAGGGCATTGTCTCTATGGACAGTTTACTTAAAACAAATAGTACAAAAGCAGCAAACACATTGCTTTAAGCATTCAATAATCTGTATATATGGCATGTATAGCTCCGGGGTCAGGAAGTTCTCTGATAACATTATCCTAAATATTTTCCAATGTGTTTTTTAAAGGTGAATAAGGTGTAGGTTATACAGTGCGTTGTTAATTGCAGATCTCTATAAATAAAAATAAAAAAGTGGCGGGGGGGTCAACTAAAGCATAAAACTCAAAAGAAACCAAAAAATAAACTCAAAAGTAAAGTAATGCATTACTTACCACAAAAAGTAACTAACAGGGTTCATACAGTCATGGAAAACCTGGAAAAGTCATGGAATTTGACATGGAAAAAGACATGGTATTTTCCAGGCCTGGAAAAGTTTTAGAAAATCAGTTTTGGAAAAGTCATGGAAAACAGATACAGTATATGTTTACTTGAATATAGGTTGGTTGTCTTTACTTCTTTTCTGTCCCTGTCCTTTTCTGTCACATACTCTCACATTATTAGTGTGGTGTAAGCATTATCTAAATAAATCTCACATAGATTTTAAAGTTTAAACAAAATAGATTGTTGCATGCTTTATGAGATTTGAACAGCATTGTTTTTTTGACACGCAAATGTCGACATTGCGTGAAACTTTAGGTCATGAAAATTTACTTAAAAGTCTTGGAAAAGTCATGGAATTTTAGTAGTTAAAATGTCTATGAACCCTGAACTACTGTAAGTAACACCACTAGTTACTTTTTTGGGGGAGTAACTCAATATTGTAATGCGTTAGTTATAGTAACTTTCCCCAACACTGCCTGTGAGTATGCTCCACTAGTTTGATGGAACAAAAAATGTGTTGTTTGAAAGGATTCAGTTTAAATTTTCTTAACTATTAACTCAAACTGGCTAAAAAAAAAAAAAAAAGTCACGGACGAGCCATGGAGTCACTAAATATTTGCTTGGCCAATTCTACAGCTCGCTTTCATTTGTTTTATTTTATTATACGTCAGATTCAACACAGTGTAGAACTCAGGAAGCCTTGCTAAGATTTGGGGGAAGCTTTGAGCTCTTCTGGTCCAGCACTGAACACCACAGCACCAGACATGCCTGACACTAGATCAGCAAACACAGTTACTATTGGGACCAGGTCAGGTACAGGTGAGCAGTTGAGGATATCACAAGTGTTGTTTTTTTTTCTGAATCCTATAGAAATAGACCTTTCTAACATATCCTACTCGTAGCTCTCTCAGTAAAGTCTGTGTGCCAGGGGCGGCAAGTTGTCTGCACTTGTCGAGATGTTTTCTCCAGCCTCTGACATGCACTCGGCAGGAGTTCACTGTGGCCGACTATTGGCTGGCCTTAAGTAGGGCCTAGTTGATGTAATCCCTCAAGCAGTGTGTATCATCTCTGCAGGGTTCAGGCACTTTGATGGAGTCAGTACAGCCTTCCATGTATAAAGCATTTAAGGTAGCATCACCCTACGAGGTGAAGAGCAAGCTTGCCGCCTGGCTTTGAACACCAGGCCCACACAACAGTAGTTTGGCACACATCACAGCACATCGGACACTATTGCAATTGGAGGTGATTATTAGTAATCAATTCTGCACAGAAAGTGCTTATCTCTGAAGAATTTGGACAGACAAGCACAATTGCAGTTTAGCTGAAATTCGACTAGAAGTACTTCACGTAACATTATATCATGTCTGTTGTAATTATTTATTTCAAGCTTTGTGTTTATTGATTTACTTTTCTTTATTTTGTTGTTGTTTAGTTGGCTTTTGCTGTATCTTTTTAAAAAAATATATTTTCTTGGGCAGCACGGTGGGGCAGTGTGTTGCGCTGTCACCTCACATCATGAAGGTTGCTGGTTCTAGTCCCAGCTGGGTCAGTTGGCATTTCTTTGTGGAATTAGCATGTTCTCCCCTTGTTCACGTGGCTTCCCTCCAGATGCTTCGTTTTCCCTCACAGTCCAAAGACATGCATTGTAGGTAAATTGGGATAGCTGATTTGTCTATAGTTTATGAGTCTACAGTATATCCTCGCCCTCCAGGTTGGGGGTTGAGCGTTGGGTTAACAACCCACCTTGTAAAAATGGTTTCAAAACACCAACATTGTGCAGCTAAATATCAACTTCGATGTAAATGGCCTTGGGAGTAAAGGACCGTGCACACCGTGACGTTTTTTGCTCGCGTTTTTCGTCGACGTTTAATGCCTCGTGACTAAATAAAGGGCGTCAATGTGATTGTGCACACCAACACGCAAAACAGCAGGTGTAAAAGCGTCATATTAAAAAAAAACGCCTCATGCTAGTTTTTTTTGTTTTGACACGCCGTGTCAAAACCTTCTCCACCAATCAGATTGCCACTTTTGTTCATGTGTACGGAGCTGCTGAAGTTACAGCTCAAGCACTAAACTGTCAATGCGAGCAAATTGAAGAAGATGCCGAGACACGATATGAATGTGGAGCTGCTTATTGTACTGGTGAACAATAATAGTTTCTTCATCGCTAGAGCTGCTACTTGAACCATCCATGCTTTGCCGATCGCCTACAACAAACGTGTCAACTTTCTCTTTTTTTCTTCTGTGTAACAATCGGGTGTCAGAAGCTTGGTGCCACCCTGTGCACCATCTAACATCAAGGAGTGGTTTTGCATTGGGTTTGAATGCGGAAAAATGTCTCGAAAAACGCTGACGATAAACCCAACGAAAAGCATCCCGTTGTGTACAAGCCTTAAGTATGTATTATATTTGATCTTATTTTATTTTGTATTTTCAGGGTATTTTGTATTTATTGTTTCGTTTTGTTTTGTTGTTTAATTGGTATTGTTTTATTTTTTATGTATTTTCTTTTCTCTTTCTTTGTACTTGCTGTTTGTTTGTTTGTTTGTTTGTTTTGTTTCATGTTTTAGTGTTGCGTTTTAGTGTGTTTTTTTATTTATTTGTTTGATTGAATGTTTGTTGGTATTTGGGTCAATGCCCTTGTTTTTTGTCCACAAATGATATTTTAAGTACATATAAAGCATTCATTCATTCATTTTCTTGTCGGCTTAGTTCCTTTATTAATCTGGGGTCGCCACAGCTGAATGAACCGCCAACTTACCAAGCAATTGTTTTACGCAGCGGATGCCCTTCCTGCTGCGACCCATCTCTGGGAAACATCCATACACACTCATTCACACTCGTACACTATGGACAATTTAGCCTACCCAATTGACCTATACCGCATGTCTTTGAACTTGTGGGGGAAACCGGAGCACCCGGAGGAAACCCACGCAACAACGGGGAGAACATGCAAACTCCACACAGAAATGCCAACTGACCAAGCCGGGGCTCGAACCAGCGACCTTCTTGCAGTGAGGCGAATGTGCTACTCACTACGCTACCGTGGCACCCCATATAAAGATGCAAATAAAGTGTCTTCAGTACTTCAGAGTAAACCACTTGTTATTCTTTATTTTTACAAACAGGACAAAAAACAGGACACATTTTAAGACGCATTACACTTTGCTTTCTTTGTTGCTTGAAGACCCCTTTTATATTTGATATCTACTGGTCATTGTTAATTTTGAATAAATAATGAGTAAAGTAAAGATAAATAAAATACTAAATTTAGTTGTGATGAAATTATGTCAAATTATATTTGGCCTCAAAGCTTTGCATAACATCAGGCATGCAAACAAACAAACAAACAAAAAAAACTCATATCAGTAGACCGTTAATATTGAGGCCACTTGGACAAGATGTTACAGTATGTGACCATTAGATTACCTCTTTATACTGCTTAAGAATGTAGCATGCAGCTTTTATGCATACAGCAGACTGTTGCTGGTCCTGGGTGACTCATGAAAGAATACCAGAATGGGACGAATAAAAAAAGACACAGCGACCCCAGATGGTCACTAGTGGATGTCTTGGGAGGTACACATCAACTGTCCGACATGATAGTTAGGCAGCATTGTTTTAGCTTTGTAAAGTTCCAGTCGTAGTCGATCCATGCCAGCAAGGAAACGTTCCGCTGAACGAGATAATTGAAAATCAAAAAGGACTTGGTTAATTTGATTAGGCGGTGCCTGAGCCTGAATTGTTCTTCATCAAACTAGATTTCATTATGACACGGCAATTAAACACTGGTGGCACATGGGCAGAATGGAGGACTGAGAGAAGAGGAGAGAGAGAGAGAAGAGGGATAAAAGGAGCGATCATGTCAGAAAGGGCAGGAAGGACGATCAGTGTTATGCTGAAATCATCATTATAAAACACATGGGGGAAGGTGTTTAACAGATTAGCTCGGCCTGGGATGTCACGTTTCATATTTTCATATTTTCTTTCCACACACAATACGTTCTAGAGAAAAGATTAATAATTTTGGCTGGGATAGCACAAACTTACAGTTGTCCCAAATCTCTTTTACCAAAATGTTCCCTGTTGGCTCCATAATCATATGAAATATTGAGTAGTTAGCAATGCTGAGATACCGTTTATTTACTGCAGGTTTTACATCAGCAGTATCAATAAACTAAATGAATATAAATGGCATAATGTAGGCTAAAAGTAGGCTTATTGGACATGGTTCAACTTGTACAATGAAAATTGAGATTAAATTAATGAAAAAGTCTATAATGAATGAAATATCAGTTGCAGCTCTATTGGAAGGGCTTGTCTGAGTCTCACTTTATAAAATATATATCACATCGCAAAGTTTCATATGCTAATCCAACTCGTGAATTAAACAAAAGAGTGAAAATGAAGTGCCACACGAAGGAAATTAAATATCAGTTCTGTTTAAGTGATCTATTTTTGATGACACAAGTGTTTAACTGAGCAAAGATCACTGAAAAGTGTTTTATAAGAGAATCAAACTGCTCTACTGCTCTTAATAATGTACATTTGTAGCTTAATTTAACTAATTGGCCTGTTGAACTTGCATTTGGACCAAACCCATTAATTTTCACCCCTCCAGACCTTTATCACGTCTACTAAGGGCACGAAAGCTGTGGTTTTGTCTTGAAGAGTCAGCAGATTTCAAAGCCTGCTTCATGATTCTGATCTGTCCAAGTACATTTCTGCTGCCGAGTGCATATGTCATTCTGTCTCTAACAATGGCTCTGCCCCCACATGCATGGCCTGCTGGGTAATTAAGCTGACTATCTATGAGGAGAACTGCAGAAATTGTGGAGCCTTATGGAGTTGTGGCCTGCACCTCTATAGAAGGGCTTTATGGCTGACAGGGACTATTACTTCCTCCCAGGCTCCACGAGCTGATGGCTGATGTTGTTTTTCTCTTTTTTTGCCATCCCGTCACCTTCACAACTTCAATCATCCATCTTGGTTCTCCAACTCAGCTGCTGTTCCCCAGTTTCTGTGGAGCTAATTGTGCAGAAACGCAGTGGGAAGGAGCTCTAGCATTAAGCCCTGCCTTCTGACAGAAGGGGAGGAGGTGGATGCAGGAGAATTTGTTACCAGAGAAGGAAACATCACTTTTTGTTTAATAGAAGAAGAGGATAGTGGCTGAGAATTCCCGAATGAGAGCAGAAACGGTCCAGTGAGGAGGATCGCTCACACATCTCAGCCATGCTACAGTATGTGGTTCTCTACATGTCCCATTACGTCTTCTCTTGAGTGAACTTGCGAAAACCCTGCGTTTATCAGAACCATTCATCGTTGAGTCAGAAGCTTGATGCCAAATGCTGCTTTGGAGGAAACTCCCCTCTGTGGGGTTTGCTAAGCAATATTAGAAACAAAACCTTGAGTGATGGTTCAACCTCAGGCTGATCTGTGTATGTACAATTCTTAAGTGCAGTGTATTTACACACAGGTCTTTAAACATGCCAGTTGATTGGCTTAGCTCATGCTCATATACATTTGTAGATTGATGGAATATTTTGACAGCAATGCGTGAGGGCTTGTGTTCTTCAGAAACATTCAAACATTGCTACATTCCTTTGCAAATGTTTTATATACAGTATGGCTGTATCAAGCTTTAGCCCAGTGTTGGTTGCCACATAAGTTAGGCAGGGCCATACCTGGTCAGTACAAAAATAGGAGACCTCCTGAGAAAACTAGCGATGTTAATGACACTATGCTGTAAGAAGCACTGCTCTTTGAATGTGACTTGAAACTGAGTTTCTGAGGCACAAATGCGTTTTCATTTTAAAACGTAAAAGCTTTGCTACGGTTACGCCATCCATCCACACTACGCTGGAGTTTTCGAGCCCCAAAAATAGAGTGTTTTGGAAACTCTGGAGAGGCCGTTTTCATTCTAAAATGCGGCTGCTCCGTCTCAGTGTGGATGGGGGAAAACAGAAGCTTCTGAACACGGAGGCGTGGCTGTTGGACACAGAAATGGGAGCGTGGTTGACCACACTATTCTCTGTTTTAGGCGCTATTGTGCGGTTAAACTTAAAGAGGCAGGCTATTGTTCGAGTACTCTCTAATCTCTCCCGTTTCAAGCAGCAAAGGCCCTATTTTAGATGCCGGTTTTGGGTTAGCGTTTGTTCACTAAAAATAACCAAACGCCGAGCGAGACATATACTTCCTGTTTATACTTGAACGCGCATGCCCAGAGTGCACAAATGGTCACGTGATATACGCATTTGGTGGAGTAGTGTGGATGGAGATATGTTCAGAAATGCTGGGTGAAAAGCTAGTGTGGACGTGGATCGTTTTCATGCTAAAACACACTAGTGTAAACAGGGCCTGACTCTCTGTGGTGATTATAAACAACCATTGCACTTCTAGTAAATAGCACAGGTGTTACCCTGGCCAAATTCCCTGAGCCCGCCTTTATCAATCATGGCCTCCTAATTATCCCTTGTCCTGAAGTACATAGTAAAGCTCTATATAAATGGCTCATTCATTCAGACACTCATTCAGTCAGTCATTTAAAAATGCCAAAGCATCCAAGTGCAAGTATTGAAATGATAATACATGTAAAACAATGGGAATGTGCTTATTTGTGGTCACTGAACCTGGATATATAGTATGCACTTTTTGCTGGCTTTCCACCTCTATTAGCAGTATAGAATCACAGGGTGTCAGGACCAGAGTCAAGGACTGTGGAGACTTCCTCGCTTCAAACAGATGCTTGTAATTACTTCAGACAATATCTGGATGATGCAATAGCTAGTTTGACCTCGGCCATGTGGAGCGTTTGCATAGTGTGTGTTTGTTGTTACTCTGTGTGTGGGTGGAACTGTGTGTTTGTTCCCCCGTGTGTGTTTGGGCACAGCCAACTGCTGTGTATCAGGCAGCACAGGGTGACATCAGGCCTCACAGGGTTGAGCAGAGAGCTGGAAGAGAAGACATTGCCTAGCGGAGAGTCCCAGCCCCAGCAGATCCAGGCTGTTCTCGCAGTGAGCTCTGACATATGGCCAGATCCAGCCCCCACAACACTGGCACACAAAACAGACCCCGCTTTGAAATATTTCTGTTGCGGCGAGTGCAAAGAAAGAAAAAAAAAAACAGCTTGTGATTTCATATAGTCCCTTATGGCGTACTGCTCAGTGGAGGAAAGCGCTCTTGAAATAGCTACCACACAAGCCAAGGGCCAATCTCGAATCTTCTACCTTCTAATAACCCTGTCCAGTCCTGTTCACAGGAACGGCTTGAATCCCTGGAGCTCAAGCCCTGCTAGGAAGCCGAGAGGATTCAGCCGTACCACGTGAAGACTTGAGAAGGAAGACTTTAGGAGAAGGCAATTAAAAGTCCATCCACAGAACAATATTAACTAAGACAGCTCGAAACGAGGTGTCGCATCCTTAACTGATATTCCGCTTGTCCCGCTGCTCCTGGCCAGTCAGAGATAATTTCCCAAAAGGTTGCTCTAATGGTATGGCTGAGATGTACAGGGTTTGTGACAATTTAGTGTAGTCTTGCACTTTCTTCCGTGCCGCTGCTTGCTCTTTGGAGGAGGGGGGACTGTTGCTGTTTGTTTTCATATGGTGACATTATTATCCGTTCCATTGAATAGTTGCTTTATTGGCCTGGCCAAAGCTAATTAGCGTGAACACAGATTTCCAAATGAAGGGTACCATCCTGACCTTTATGTTGAAGTCTTGCTTCCTCACCCAGACTTGTATTTTTCACCATCCCACCCTTAATGATTCTCTTCTCTAACTATCCCTCCGCCGCCATCCTGTTGCAACAGTCTACAAGGGAATGCTGGAGCATTTATCTCTGCTTTTGTAATGTCCAACTGTTTGTGCCCGGCATCCCAGAAGGCCCCTGTGCAAATGGTCCTTGTGGTTCGATGATATACTTTCTTTGTTAAACAATCAAGCGGGGCTCAATGGTTTATCCATTAAGATGTAAAATGGTCTGAAAGATGCTTCTCACTGTTTAGGGAGAATATCTGCAGGAGGGTCCGAATCAATGGTCTTTTACAGCCCTCTGAGGCCATTGTCCAAGTGAAATTGGAAATCTTTTGGCGGCTATTGGATGTCCAGGGGAGAGAGACTGCGAGATACACAGCAGATAGTAAACCGCATGGAAGCAGAACAAATGAATCACTCTTGTGAGGAATGCGAGTCTACCGAACCCTGTTTGCTTCGGGCTATTATCAAGTGACACAGTCAATGATTGTGCGGCCATCACTTTTCTTAACTGTATCCCAAATAAATGCCAGCCTGGAGCTTGCCATCTGATCGTTATCGGGCTCCAGTGGGACAGGAGCCCAGTCTTGGTCTCTCGGATCGTTGCCTGTGCCAGGGGCAGTGGCCATGCCAACTTTTCAGTGAAGGCCCTATCACCGGGGGTAACTCGCTGCTGAGTGACTTCCAAGGTCATCCCAGAACTTGCCTCTCGCCATGGTACACTCTTCCAACTTCTCTCCTCCGGTCCTTGCCCTACACGGCACATGCACACCCTCCACTTCCAAAGGTGAGATAAAGAAGAGCATTTAAATAACAAAGTGTAGATCTGGGAGTGCTTGCGAAGTCAGCAGTGCGGAGCTCCAAGCAAAGTCAAGCCAGCGGAATTTTGTGCACCCCCTATAGAATCGTTTAGGGACATCCAAAGGTCCAATTCCCAAACCCCTACTTTGGATAAACTGCTGATATCCTAAAAGTTTTAAAGCCGTGGCTTCTTGTCATTTTGTTCTTCTAACGAATTTAATAGTTTTCTTTATTATAAATTAATGAAAACAAAAACACTAATAACAATAACAATTCTTAATTTTATTTTTGTTGTTGTTGCTGTTGTTGTTATCATTATTATTATTGTTATTATTGTTATTGTTGTTGTTGTTGTTGTTGTTTGTTGTTGTTGTTGTACACCAATACAAATCCAACAGGATTCTTTAAAAGAAATATTTAATAATAAAAGTTTATGAAGATAATAATAATAGTAATAATAATAATAATAATAATAAAAAATCTTTTTCCTTTTTGTGCAGAAAATAAAGACTGTATGTAATATAATAGGTATATTGTTATTATTATTATTATTATTATTATTATTATTATTATTATTATTATT
>CAIGQQ010007205.1:6393194-6461422 GCA_903798035.1 Danio albolineatus | reverse complement strand
TGAGTAAATAATGATATAATTTTCATTTTTGACTGAACTGTTCCTTAAAGTAAGAATAGATTAAATAGTTCTTGTTTGTTTATTGTTGTTTTACAAAATAATTACACTTGCAGTTTTTACAATTAACATCCCAATAGAAACTCATGTTAGTAATTCTGAAAGTCTTTAAAAAACACCTTTGTAAGATGTTGCATAATTAAAAATTGCATTGAAGATGTAAACAATTTAGTATGTGTGCCACCTGTTTACTCTTCTCAAGGGTTATATTGTTTGATATTGCTATCACATAATCCCTCGGCTTTCCTCTTTCCTTTTCCTTTCCTTCCTGACTGTGTGCGAATGATTTCATACATCGCTCAGTCACACATAAACCAGATCTTCAGCTCTCTTCCACAGCCCGCTTTCTCCAGGCTATCTCACACAAATCAATAGCTCATTAGTTTGAGGAGTGAAGTACTCCCTCCTGGCTACTCACCGCCGGGCCGTCAGGAGTCAAAGGTTAGGGTGTAAATACTCACATCCCCAAAACCATACATCCACAGCATTGATTGATATTTGCCGTGATGAATTAGAATAGAACAGTTCCATCGAGACTGACATTTAGCGACATATTTTGCACTTTGAGCTACATCAGACTGTTGCGCTCGGAAAAGAGCAATTCGTGTCGGGTTATCCTAGAGTACGTCGGGCGCTGGAGGCTAAAGCACATAATTACCCAGTTCATTGTTGTTCTAAATCATTTTATCGCTTTATCAAGCTCATTGATGTCAACCTGGGCCCATTGGTGAGTAATGTTCACTCATTGGCTCGTAACCATAGTGAATCAAAGATGTCCTCTTTCTGGCTTTGTCCTACCAGGGTGAATCATGGGTCCGCGTCGCGTTGCTGAACCCCCATGCTAAATCATAATCCCCTGACCGCGTCTGTCCTCTGTGTGGTTTAACCCCATTGGTAAATCGTTGTCATTTGTCACCAGCTGACATAAACTGCCATGGATGATTACGACAGTGTCATGTCCGTGATACAATTATATGGGCTTTATGACGGAGTGAGTCAAGTTTAGCGTTAGCCGTTCGTCGCTCGTCGCTCTGCCTCGCGACTGTGGCGCGCGTCGGTTTAGCCCTTCCTCGCTCCATCAATCAACATTACCCCTGCGCTGCCGACAGCTGGAGATGAGAGGCGTCTCTGAACCCCGAGGTGGGTTTAAGCACTTCATGAAACGCCTTGCAAAGGCACGCTATTCAAATTCTCCAGCTGCTAGCCAGAAAGAGCATTTATCCATAGTGCGTTCCCGATTGTTATGGCGATATAACATATGTGTGGCAAAATGGTAATGCTGCAGTTCAGCTTGATTGTCTAATAGATTTCATGCTCTCAAATCTGTCGTAGAAACAGGCTAACGTGTGTTTGTTAGGCTCTTTACGAGCAAGAAAGAAACAATTACACTCACTCAAATAACTCATTGGATGAACTCAATTTTATTGAGGGCAGTATTTCCATCCAATAAATTTGTTTAGCTCCACCTAAAAAAAATATATTTACACAATTAAATACAAGTGAGTTGGTCCAACATGACTTTGTCAAATAAAAGTTTAAATACATTTATATACATTTATTTTAATACATTTATATATAATTTTATATAACTTAAACTCAAAGGTCTGATAATATGTCATGTATGTCTATTATGTGTTGTACATTTCAAAGTCTCTTATGCCGAGTTCAGACTGCATGATTTTCAAAGTAGTGGTGTCACAGATGTTTTCACGCTGCATGTCTATCTGGGGTTTCACACTGCATGGCTTTAAAATAGGAAGAATCGCCGTCAACTTTCTCCAAACTACGTCTCACAACCAAACACACATGGAAACAACGCAAGGGCACGTAGTATCTCTTGTGTTATAACTACATAACGAGAAAGAAGCATTTATTGGGGAATACGTACTTATTTTGCTCACCTGGCTTTAAAGGGAACTAGCAATATCTCCTCAACTTCTTTTCTTCTTTGAACCTGTTGTGATATTGCTCAGATGACACATCAAATAGACACGTTTCTTGGGTCAAAATAAACTGAAACAGAGCACCTTTAGCTCCTGTGCAACCTCCCGCTGGTCTGCAGATACTGTACCCATACTAGTGGATGCTGCTCTCTCAATGGCTGTAGGTAATCGCTAATGTTATTTTCAATCAGAACACATTTCACATGGCATGATTTGAATTGCCGACAGGTACAGATATTTAGCATGCCAAATATCTCACGGGTGTCAGTGACTCAGCGATTCTCTCAGTTTGCGTCTTTGATAGTTCACATTGTGTGATTGTTACTCACGTGAATGAGCACCGATTTGCCTGTGATACCATGCATTTGTCTGCAATTTCTCAAAACCTGACATGAGTAAAAATCTCGGCATTAGTTTTATTTTACACACAATATACAGTTGAGACTGATCTCACCACCAATTCAGGACATTTATTGGTTACTGAGCAAAGCAACAAACTGCATTTTTGCTCATTAAGCTGCCAACACCCAAAGCATAAGTGCTTCTGCAAGGTGGTAACCTCAAAACTCAAAAGCATTACATGAAAATCTTCTAAATTTTCAAACGAAAAGTCTTTCTATTAACTTTAAAAACCCAAGATTACTTTTATTGTCAACATTTCCCTCTCTTAATTCAATCCCACGCAAAGCATGCTGGGAACTAAATCCCCTAACAACACAATTCCTTCATGTTGTCCCAACACAAAATGCTTAAGTTAACTTAATGGTTTACAAATTTCAGTGGGCTGAACATAAAACAAAGAAATGTGTTTCAGCTCATATTAAACAGGTAGTTGGATCAAGCAGCAGTAATCCTTTTTTTTTAGTCTAGGTGAGATTGTTTTATTATTATTTTTTGTTGTTTAGAAATCTGGTAAGATTTGTTGGTGTTCCATTTTTGTGGTGTTTAGGAGTTGCTGTTTTATTTTAACATACATCTTTTAGAATTACAATAATTTTGTGTTTCATACTTGTATACTGTATGGCCTACCCGCCTTATACATTGCATAAAGTAAAATAGAATAACAATATTTTTGTGTTTTGTACTTTGTATACGTTTTGTTGTACATAGGTTTTATTTATTTATTTATTTATTTATTTATTTGTTTATTTATTTGTCTGTTTGTTGGTTTAGAAATATATAGTTTTGTTTTGTTTGTTTTTTTTTGTTTTTTTGTTTTGTTCCAGTTTGTAGTTTTTAGGAGTCTCTGTTACTTTACATTCACATGGACTCCTTTTTGAACAATAATGATTTTGTCTTTCCTACTTGATTTGTTAAAATACATTTAATTTTTCATTACTGTATGTCTTGCTCACCTTATACATTAAAGTAAATAGGAGTCACAGTAATGTTGTGTTTTGTACTTCTAGTTGACAATTACTACACATTTTATATATTTTTATTTTATTTTATTTTATTCTTTTATTTTATTTTATTTTATTATTTTTTCTCATTTATGAAACGGAGCATCACAATTACACGATCATTAAATTAAGTGGTAGGGGTGATATGTTTTCATATTTCACAAGCTTCAAATCATATTTAATCTTTTGACATTTATACAGTGCATGAATTTTTGCGTTAGCTGTTTTCACAAATACTGTACACCATATTACTTAAAAACAGTATTCAAATAAAGCAAGCATTTAAAAAGCCCATTCTCATTCCTGAACACTTGTTGGACATTACAGTCCTGCACCACTTCACAGACTATGACTGAAGAGAGAATTTCAGTATTTTTATATTTATGTTCATCAACAGCAACAGCTCGTTCCATGCCTCTCACACATCACTTCTCCATTTCTGCATCACTGCACATGCAAAACATTTCAGTTTTGGTTTTCAATCCAATCAGGTGTTTCATGTTCAACTGAATGAATTAGAAAAGCTTTATCACATCGCTTTTAAAAAGAAATGTCTAAAAATTAAAGGTGACTCTTTAAAAGTTAGCATTTTCAGTCAGATTGGACTTTTGAACCAGTTATAGTCAGAATACAGTGCACAATTTAAATGCAATTGCTGATTTATATTTGATAGAATATTTTTACTTGCATACTTACACACTTACAGTTTTTCATACATCTCAAGTAGGGGTGTCAAAATTAATTGTTTCTTCGGTGCACCACGATGCAGATACAGACAATTCGGTATCAGTTCAGTAATAGATCATAACCGGTTATTATGTACTGAAGTCATTTATCTCATTTGAACTATGTCTCCATAGCTTACTATGGCGAGGGAGGCGAGCGCAAGTATTTAAAACACTCAAAAAAGTACTTAAAAACTCAGAAACTGTGCACAATTTCACTGCGTGTGTTTGCTGGACAGTCTTTCACTGAAACTTACTGTACAGTAGAAGCCCCTATTTCACTGCAATTGAGAAAATGAAAGTACTCCTTTTCTCTCTCTCACTGTGGCCCATCGAACTTGGCATGACTTTTCCTCTCCTCTCGGCGGTTACATCGATACTTCTGGATACAGACACGAGTGCGTGTTTGCAGTTTTCTCCTCCGCGTCTATCACGGATCAGCTGTGATAGCCTCTGCCATCAGTGTTTATTATTGGTGAACAGCGCCAGAGCGTTAGAGCCAATCGCAGCCCTTCCTGTTGAGCACGTGACCAAAGGGGCGTAACAACGAATTCACTAGACAAGGCTCAGAAAGCCAGCGGGATATTTATATTTGTTTATTTGCTCTAAATGCTGTTATGTTGTTCTGTGCGTGTACTTGAGTTTTTAAAGGTACAGTTTATATGTCTGACTTTGTATTAAAGGACAAAATTGTATTACAAATAGTATATAAATATATTTATAAATTTTAATACAATAATTATTGTGACATGAAAAAAATATAAAACTGTGTATGGAAAGCATCGTCAATGCACCGAAATATCGAATCTATGGCATGATAATCGTAACCGAACCAAACTGTGAGACCAGGTTCACACCTCTAATCTCAAGCTCTATTGTCATTAACGTAAAAAAAAAAAGACATACTAGGATATACATTCATCATTCATTCATTTTCTTTTCGGCTTAGTCCCTTTAATCATCCGGGGTCGCCACTGCGGAATAAACCGCCAACTTATCCAGCATGTTTTTTACGCAGCGGATGCCCTTCCAGCTGCAACCCATCTCTAGGAAACATCCATACACACTCATTCACATTCATACACTACGGACAATTTAGCCAACCCAATTCACCTATACCGCATGTCTTTGGACTTGTGGGGGAAACCAGAGCACCCGGAGGAAACCCACGCAACCACAGGGAGAACATGCAAACTCCACACAGAAATGTCAACTGACCCAGCCGAGGCTCGAACCAGCGACCTTCTTGCTGTGAGGCGAACGTGCTACTCACTACGCCACCTTGGCGCCCACTAGGATATACAGTACATGTTAATATGTAGTTTGAACTGCTTAGCGTATTCACCTGCAAAGTAAGTGATAGATCAGCATATTTCCAACAGAGAGCTATGAAATATACGATCAATACCGGGGCTGCACAATATTGGGGAAATCTGATATTGCAATGTTTTATTTTTCTGCGATATATATTGCAATACAAATACAGTTTCACAAGATGGTTTACAGTAAGTAGGTATATTTGACCATTTTCTGTGGAGTCTAAAAGTATTCAGGTACAGAAATTGAATAATCACAATTATAAAAATGCTTTTCTTACTTTGCTTTGTTTCATTTCTAGTTCAAATATCTACACATTTCTTAGATAAAGTAAAACTGTTGCTTTGGTTTCACCTTTTGAATAAGTGAAAATTAAGAGTTTTCCCTTAAAACAAGCTAAATTGTCTGCCAATGGGGTAAGTAAATTAATCTTGTTTTCAGTTTCAATTCAGTTAAATTCCAAATAATTAATTGAATAAAATGAATGATTGTTACACTTTTTTTCAACAGTATAATTGTTTTGTGCCCAAATTTTTTAAACTCTCTAGAAATGCTCTGTCAAAGGCTATGAAAAAGACATGCAAACGATAAAGTTTCACTCTTTTTATGGTTTAACTTTGCAGTGAAGCTACAAATCACATGTATTCTGTATCTCCTGGTCAACTATAATTCAGACTCAACATTGCATCTCCTGCAATGTTACTATTACGGATGTGCACATTGTGATATCGATGCTGAAACCATATGTTGTGCAGCTCTAATTGATACACCTCTGAATTGAAGTTTGTAGAGTTGTTTCAATGCTACATTTTGTGATATCTACAGTACATGGTGTACAATAGTGTTTTTAAAGTTTCCTTTTCAATATCCCAGACATATAAAGTTAGTCTTTGCTCGCAGTGATGTGGCGGCAGCGCTGTATAAGGTTTGCTGCTCTTTGCAAAAATAGAAATATAGGTGGCTCAAGGGAGGAGCTCAGAGGAAGCTTTATGTTTTATTTACAATGAGCAAGCAATACATTTCATCGGATGTATCGGGGGATGGAGGCGAGCGCGGGGGACGGAGAGGGGTGCGTTATCAGCTGAGCGAGGGAGCGCAGGGAGCCAGGTATCATTTGATATAAATAAAACAAGCAATTTGATGAGAATGAAGCAGAATGGGGAAACAGATAGTCTAGAGCCTCATGTGCCCTGACAGTGTTAACACCCCCGGCCAAGCGATGCGCGGACTGCAGAATTGAACATACATTTCTCCTCCCCTTTGGCATCAAGTTGGGAGAGTCAGCAAGCAGCCAATATCCCCGCAAAAAGGTTGAAAAGAACAGCGCGCTTGATTTACTTCCATTTAAAGCAAATTTTCTCCTCTGCGAGCGCCGTTATCCTCATGTCGCATTTTCATATAATGCTGCTTTCTGCCTTTTCCTCCGATCACGGGGACTCATTTATTAAAGAGATAGAGAGCTGGGGAGTGATGTAAGGAGTTGTACTCAACGCTGCTTTTGTTTATGTCCCAATGCCATATTTTCATCTATTCCTCTCCGAGGGAAGTGAAATACTCTACATCTCTAATGGGAAGGGAAAATGGCCTTTTCTAGCGTGTATTTATTGTCTGAGAAGTGTGTTTTCTCATTTTGCCTCTTTGTGTCGACTTGGCGCTCTCTCGCAAAGTTGTCCTACGCTGGTGCGATACTTTTGAAACTTGCAAGGGATTTGCTAGTTTGATTCCTGTTTCGCACCTCTCTGTAGAATGAATGATTGCTGTTCTTTCAAAGTGGCGCGGTAAAACAAAAAGAAATCCGAAATGCAAGCAGAATCAGCAACGTTCTGGTGCTTGTTTAATTTGCATTTAATTCAAATAAACAATTCATCACACTGTAATTCTTCAACATTTTGTCACTCAATTTAATTGTGTTCAATCAACTTCAGTTTTCCAAATAAAACTTTACCTAATTCACTTACATAGTTTGGACTATATGAATAATTTGTGTTCCCAACTGACTGATGAATTTCTAGTCCCAGCATTCTCTTGTACTTGAAGCTGGATTGTGCTTTATTTAGACGTTGTACTAGTTGTGCTTGTTGATTTGTAGTTTTTTGCTATTGCTTTTTGTCCTGCCCCATACATTACATTAAGTAAAAAGAATCCCAATAATGTTGTGCTTTGTACTTGTACATAGTTGACTTGTTTTCCTTATGAGCTGCTTAGCCCTTATGTTTAATAGTTTTTAGAAAATTAGATTCAACAACTTAGTGTTGTGTACTTAAAGTTCACTTGTGATAGTACCTACTTAATTTCCCTCTTACACCCTGCTTTACCCTATGCTTTACATAAAAGTTCTGTATGCAAGTTTTTGACTCATCTAAAGCATAAAAATAGCATATGTTTGCAGATATTAAAAAAAAACATGCTAAGTGAACATTCTTGTTTATATGAAAAAGAATGCTTTAGTCAGATATCCTGCTTTGGCCATCTTTGTTTTGGTCATTTAACCCACCCAATGCCAGTTTAACCTATTAAAATCTCAGATTGCCTTGGTGGAAAACAGTTTATTTGATTCATTTAGTTAGGAAGGCTCTCAAAACATATGACGTGACTGAAATGCAACCTCCGTTGGACAGTAGCAGCCTCCGAAATGAGATGCAGATTCAGA
The DNA here is from genome assembly GCA_903798035.1 of Danio albolineatus. Taxonomy (NCBI): domain Eukaryota; kingdom Metazoa; phylum Chordata; class Actinopteri; order Cypriniformes; family Danionidae; genus Danio; species Danio albolineatus. The sequence goes on along the minus strand of CAIGQQ010007205.1, from coordinate 6,453,327 downwards.
GTTTCACATGAAGTTATTATTTATGTAATGTAATGTGTATTTTTTATGTAGCGCATTTATTGTGTATGGCCATACACCCAAAGCGCTTTACAATCATGAGGGGGGTCTCTCCACACCACCACCAGTGTGCAGCATCCACTTGGATGATGCGATGGCAGCCAAAGGACAACGGTGGAGTGGAGAGACCGTGATAGAGCCAATTCGGTGGATGGGGGTGAATGGGAGGCCATGATCATAAGGGCGGATTGAGGGACATTGGCCAGGACACCGGGGTTACACCCCTACACTTTACGAGAAGTGCCATGGGATTTTTAATGACCACAGAGAGTCAGGACCTCAGTTTAACGTCTCATCCGAAAGATGGCACCCACTGGCAGTATAGTGTCCCCTTCACTTTTACTGGGCCATTAGGACTCACACAGACCACAGGTTGAGCATCCCCTGCTGGCCTCACTAACACCACTTCCAACAGCAACCTAGTTTTCCCATGTGGTCCCCCATCCAGGTACTGACCAGGCACAGCCCTGCTCTGTTTCAGTGAGTAACCGGTCTTGGGCTGCAGGGTGACATGGCTTGTTAAATATCACAGTATTTAACAAGTAGTATAAATATTACAAACGTAAACATTAGAACAGGTGAGCAGGTTACATTGTAACCCCATGTCTTAACAACACGCTACGTGATGAGATATGCAGTGAAAAGCAATTTGGCTGTTTGCACCAGACGAAACACAACAGAAATTTAAATAAAGCCACTCAGAAGCACAGAATAGTGCACTCACTGCACTCCAACAAAAATGGAAAGGTTTCTAATCTAATTAATATTAATATTAAACCTCTTTAACTTTAATAAAAAGCACATGCTGAATCACTGATAGTCACAGTTCTAAAGTTCATTTTCAAATGATTTATCTGAGTTGAACTATCTGCTGCTGCTTTCAGTAGTATGGCAATAAATGTCCTGTAAAATGGCATTAAAAATCATACTATTAGCATTTAACACTTGATAAAGCACGAGGTGTGTCTGAGGTGATTATTTTCAGTGTTTCCTATTGTTTAGCTGCAAGAAATAATAGCCTTTTTCAAAATATAAATTTCAGGTGTTGGTTAGAACAAAAACTTATTTTAATATTGAAAAAAATTGAGTGCCTTTGCTTTTATTTAGAACATGATTTAAATCAGCCTTTAGGCTCGATAGTGAGGCTCGTTCCTGTTAGTGTGGTTAACCTGGCAACCTGTGCTTGCTTGTGTTTTAAACCAGGTGTGCAATACCTACTTTAACCACTCGGTGTCAAACTTACACATTGCACCTTTAAAGGTTGACTTGTGGTTGACTTCACATAATAATTGACTTAATATCGAACTCTTAATGTACTCCATGTACCCTTACTATTTTGTGTCATTTGACATTTTATCATTTGCGTTATATCATATTTTATTACTCCCAGGAGACATTTTAAGATAATACACTTTCTGACAATTGACTATGATAATTTTTGTTTGTGTTTTGGCCATTCATTTACATGACATTGGGGGACTCAAACTGTAATCCTTTAAAAATCGCAGTATTCCATGTTTTTAAAATCGGTATCAGGTGTATTTTTACAACCTTTGAAATAAGCTGCATATGAAAAGACCACTGTATTTATCTAAATGAGATTAAAGTATGCGCATTCTAAACTAAATTAGTGTAATTGAATTTGCATGACTTAAATGAAAACCTACAGAAGACAAATTAGATTGTGGTTGGTTTAGAGATTAACAGATGTTTCTCTTAACAGTTTTAAGTTATGCATTTGTTGAAATTACTGTTTTGCACCCACCCGGGGCCTTTATAAACTAAAATCAACGACTTATTATACACATTCTGGATGCGTATTTCATTAGGCACCTGAAATGTTATTAGTGTGACCAAATCTGCGAATTGTAACCTTAATCAAAATTGAAACCAAATAAAAACAGAATTACCATTGGAATAAAATAACACAGGCCAATCTGTTTCGACACCTGGGATGTTTGAGGTCTCATATAGTGAGCTTAAAAAAACCCAGATGAGGTGCATGAAAGGCAAACAGGGACCTGGCTTGTCTTCTCCAAACTAGACAGACTATTTTTGGGCACGCGGAGACAGTTTCCAGATAAGCCGGAGCTCTTTTGATTGACAGGTGTAATTAAGGCGCAGGCACTGATGTGATGTATTTCATTTAGCACGCCCGCCATCACCAGCGCTCTTCAAATCACCGGCGCGTACCTCAACTGTCCTGCATCAATACCATGGCCGCTCATGCCTGCAGCCATGATGGACGCCGTCACCTGCCGAGAGCCGATTGGACACTGGTTATCCTGCACTGCAGCTGTCAGGCCACCCTTTGCCTTTCAGCTTAGCAAAAACGTCTCTCTGTCTCGCTCTCCTATAGCTCCATATCAGCAGAGCGTGGAGAACGGAGGGGACAAATGGATCAGAAAGAGGATGAAAGCGGCTTTATTGATTTATCTGAAAGGCTCACTCAAACAAGAAGACCTCTGCTGACTTCAGCACATCCTGCCGTTGAGACCAACGAGAAAAGAGTTAACATCACCTGAAACCAACCCAAACGGTGCCTCCTTCAGACCACTTTGAGTTGATTTCGCTTCTTTGAAGGCTTCCAAAAAGGCTTGGAATGCAGAGTGCTGGACTGATGTTTTTCCCAGTGCCTTAAATTTTAACTAACATCCTGAAATTTTAAGTCAGGACGTTATTGATGTTTTGTAAATTCCTGTGCTTTTACGTAAAGAGCATCACTTCCATTGGGATTCATCGATTTCAGATTTAATTTATTTAATATACCTTCTACCCAAATAGTGAGAATTCTTGATCTGGTTTTGCATTTAACATAAAAAGTTGAGTAAATGAGTGATGAAGTTGGTAAACTCTCCCTTTTCAGTAGTGTTACTGTTGCTGTGTACAATTGATTGGTTCATTATAAATGCGCTGGAGTTGAATCAAATAAATCAGTTTATTCAGATGGTTCCTTTAAATTAATAAATAAAATTACCAGCATAAACAGGCTTAAAGCTTGATATGGAGACATTAGAGTCAATATCACTGCTTAAAAAAATGAAAATGAGTATAATGTTGCTTGCCAAGATACTGTTTTAAAATAGCTTGCCACTCAGAGTGATTAGATTCTTCCTTAGGCAAGCATTTGAAGTAAGCTTCACCCACAAAAGTGAAGAAACACTCAATGTTATTACTGGGTCAAATGTGTATGGATTCAAATTTTGACTATTGTGGAAACGTATAGATTTTCCAGTGTACTTTTAATTGTAAAATTAATTACTCTGCATTGTAGTCGGCCCCCAGTGAGTTTGTAATGCATGTGTTAAGCTTATAACTGTGACAGATTTGCACCAAATGCCTGAAATTAGGCTTGCGCTTTGAGAGGCAGCTCACATTAGATTGTTATTTGGCGGTTGAGCAAAACCAATTACTAGAGGAAAAGAATCATTAATTATTTAGCTTAGACCACACATTCCGTTCTGTAAACAAATTACCCAAAAAATAGTGTAAGCGTGCCAAAAACATTTTCAAATGACAGGAAGTTAGTGCTTCAAATTCAACAAAAGCTCCTGTTATACACACCCCCTTAGATTACTTTCAAAACTGGTGCAGAACTGAAATATTTCTTTTGATGCTTTGAAAGAAGCAAATGTCTACAAGCATACTGTTTTTGCTTGTTCTGCATCAGATGTTTCCGTCTCGACACTTGTTTGAATAGTCTTGCTATATCGACTACTCTTTAGAAGCAGATCTGTAGGCTTGCAAACAGCATTAATGTGTGCGTGTCTTTTTCAAGTTCATGCAAGCCCTTCTTAAATCTCAACTCCAGGAAGCTGTATCCTAATTTTCACCCCATCCAGCAGATCAACAAAGACTTCCAATAAAAATCCAGCGAACTCTGCTGTAAGTCTAACCTCTTTATGTCTTCCGAAATGCCATTTGGTTACTCATATGACCCTTGCAATACTTTGCATCTGCCCATGGCCTTCTCACTTTTGGGCGATTGTTTTTTTGGCTGACGGTGGCGGCAGCTGGACCAGAACACTAAAACTAAATGAACGGCGCGCCGCAGAGATGTCAAAGCACAAAAGCCTCACCCGCCATTTGGACAGTGCTGCTATTTAAGAATCAATAGCGCGACAGTGATCTGAAGTGTGAATGTGTCTTCTGTTCATTGTCTATCCTCTATTGTCAGCAAAATGAGCCTTTTTTTATGCACACCACTCATCTTGCAGCCATACCACGCTTTCTAGCTGATCACCGCAAGCATTTGGACCCAAAGGTAAAAGTGGAGAAAGTGAGTGAGCGCTACAGCTTGAGTAGCTGAACAACTGTCAGCAGGCTATTAACTGACACCTGCTGTTGGCATGTAAATTTGCTTAATATTAGATGCCTTGTCCGGTTTTACTGCTGATTCTCAGTTGGGCCTGATGAGAGACTCTCTACTGAGGCCACTATGTTACAGTAATGGACAGCCTTTTAGCTCTCTCACCATAATCATAAATTTATCGCCTCTGAGTGCAGATGGTCCATAACCATGCATCACCATCAGACCCTCGCCGGACCAAACTCGGGAAGGGTCTTTTATCCTTTCTCTCTCTCTCTCTCTCTCTCTGGCTGGCTCTACACATCTCTCTCACTCTCCATTCTCCACAGTGCTTTTGCTTTCTGCAAACTAAACAGATATGCTGGACTGCTGAAATTCATTTCCACTCCCAGCACTCGTGCAATTTAGCTCCAATGAAAATGAAAGCCGGGTGATGGATGGAGCCCCTGTAAAACAGGATTATGTAATCGGCAACTTGCTCCAGCCACCTTGCCCACAAAAAGCTTCAGCCGGGCAAGAACGATGAAATGAACGGAGGGTGCGAAAGGCCTGACCCCTTCTGTGTGTGTATGTGTTTTCTTGGCCGAAGGGCTGGCATTTTTCACTTCCGACTCTCTCTTCATCAGTACCCACTCAATCACCGCGGGGCAGCTGCCGGACTCCTACAGCAACCCTGTCAGGCGCGCAGAGAACGGCAGATCTGCCAGGGCCCACTGAGTTTACTTGGGGGGAAGTTATATAGGAAGAAATGTATTTACACGGATGCATTAAATTGACTAAAAGTGGCAGCAAACGTATTTATTATACATTACAAAGGACTTGTCCTGAATAAATATAGCTTTTTTGTACTTTCTATTCATCAAACAATTCTGAACAAATTGATAAAGCAACATAACTGTGTTCTACATAAATCGTGGATACAAAGAAAGACAGGAGTGATGTCTGCTGGAAACATCACCTAAATAATGACACAATGTTCTCCCCTCTTGTGTGTCTTCTTTACACACTTTGGGTTTGATGATAAAGTATTATGATAAGTATTTCCTATAATAATATATCCTATTAGCTTTCACCACTAATATGAACTTTGGACCAGTTTTCTGTCCCCACAGATTCATTTTGCTGATGAGAGGTTTGGTTACTTCAAATTGTCTTCAACAATGAGACATTAGCTATGTTTCCTTCCAAAGATGCTAATTAAATATAAGCAGCAAAACTGGAATATCGCATATGAGACATGCAAAAAAAGCAGCGTTTCCATCCAAGTAGTCAAAGAGTACAAAATCACCAAATATTAAAAGTGAAAATGGAATTTGCTGAGGTAGGAGAGGCTGCGTGAATCTTTTCTTTATTTTAATAAATTACTTGTGCCTCTGAAGACAGTATGCTGACGCGCAATGAACGTGTGGTGGCGTTTGAAGGTGTGAGACACGGAGCACAGATTCTTTTGACAGTTATGGAGGTAATTAATAATATGAAAACACTAATTCTGAAATGGTTAAGGCATTTTAGAATGACCAAAACACCATTTTAGATGTTTTACAGTACGATCAGCCTGCTGCTTTGTCCATTCACACACATTTTTATCATCACATGATCTCTCATAACAATTTTTTTTTTTTTAAAGTTTTTTAATGCACATACTGGAATTTTTTCGGTAAAAGCGTTTCCATTGTAGTTTATGTGCATCTTTTCTCATCGAATAAAACGTTTGTCCTACCCAGTTATGCGCATTTTATACATTTATGTGCATCTTGGCTTTTCCATCAACTATCAAATCTCCAAAATGCCTATAAAAATAGCTGGATGGAAATGTAGCTATTGTATATCGAGATAAAGATGCTTACCCTTTTCAGCACTTAACTGGCTAATATGAAATTAAAGATTTGACTGGGCGCAGTTGTTGACAGATATGTTTACAACCATGTTACTGAACTTTAATACATAAGTAATAACAGGATTTACTTTTTTAACCTCAACAATAAAATAATCGCAGTTAAAAAAAAGTTTAGCATTTAACACCACTTACATGACATTGGTTCTTTTCAATAACGTGAAGTAAAATCAGTTTAAATAAAAACAGAAAAAAATCCACTATTTCACTTTCACACTACTCAGGAGCCACGTACCACCCATGTGACAGGTAAATGCTGCCGCTCTATTTTATGGCCGTTGCCTTGGTTTTAAAAATTGAGACGCACTGGTCAATGCTTGCATATGTGAATGATTGACCAATGGTGGCATGCAACAAGGAGTGGCCTAAAGAGAAATGTAAAAGTTATGCAAAAACATACATAATTAATGCCAACTGTAGAAAGCATAAGCCGAATCATGTGCATTGCAGGAGATTTAGAAATCCTGGCCAGATGCATTTTTTTAGTCCCAAAAAGAAGACATGTCCAGGAAAAAAAACATGTGTAGTCCTTAATTATCCTGTCTTGTCAGGTATTTGTTATTCATAGACCACCAAGGGGACTTGAATGAGTATCTGACATTGCAAAGATGCAATATTCGAGAAATTGAAACAGCCAGATTCTCATGCTATGGCTGAAAGAGTCGTTCCTTTGGCCTTCATCTAGACAACCTACTATCAGATGGTTTAGAATGGCTCGCCATCTTGAAGGGTTAGTGAAAATCGAAAATTTAGGCCTCTAGTTAAAAGGGGTTTGTGAGGTAGTTGTGAGATTACCACCAGATGCCACATTAACAACCAAAACATTCTCTAATTTTGATCAGTTTTGCTTTCCACATACTGTATATTATTTATTTGTTTTAGACTCCACTATATTATTAGTAACTCATGAAATAGTCATAAAAATACAATTCTACCTATGTCAGAATCTAAATAGGTAAGTGACCTCAATATTTGTAGAATGTTCTCTTTTGATCTTCACTGCACTGCACAATTTATTCATGTTGTCCCAACACAAGTCGATTACGTTAAGTTAAAATGAAGTGGATTGAACATAAAACAATTCATTTGTCCCCAAAAAATCAGGAACTGTGTCGTTTCAGCTCATTTTAAATAAGTAGTTTGAACATGCGTTAATGTTTTATAACATTACATGCATAAAAGCATGACACATTATATATGGCAGATTTATTTTTTCTCCTTTTCTTTGGGCTGACTATATAATATTAATATTTACCCTCATGCTCATCCTCAACACGATATCTATAATATCCCATGATGCTCTATCAAGTCACTAACAAGCATGCATCACCTCTCAAAGCTGCTACTCCTGCACAATTCCTATACATCTTCACTTGTAAGCTTTTACGCTAAACATGCTAATCGCTAGCAAGGGAGTTTTTATCCCAGCATGCTTCTTGCCTGATAAAGAGGCGAGACCTGAACTTGATGCCCATTGTTTAATTACCTGGGACATTTTAATGGCTCGTCAGAAAATGGTGAAATATGACTAGAGGCAAACTGATCCAAAAATACCCATAAATCCCCGACCAGGGAGCCGCTGGTAGGGTCTATGGGGGGTAATCTATAACTCTGACAGGTTGGATAAAGGAAGAACAATTAAAATAATGAGAGGGCTGATTAATCTTTACATTAAATATTAAAAGCTCCTGGGGGGGTGGTCATCCTACACGTGAGCAGTGATAAATGTCTGATATATGACTGTGTGTGTGAGAAGGGTTCGTGTTTAGCACAGCTCATTCGGCTCTGTTTGCAACTGTTGATTTTTCAGCAACTGTAAAACAATGAACTTTTATGTGCCAATCGGTGTATTTAATGTGTAAACCTTCTTTTGTTTGTCTGCAGATCAATCTGACCCACGATCGATTTTTCAACCGCTTTAAAACAGCAAAATAATAATAAAAAAGAACTTCTCAAAGACAAAAGGTGTTTTTAGCAGTGTGTTTTAACAATGTACTAAAAATTAAAGTTTTTCCCTTGTTTCCTTTTGTGTTGTTGCTACGATCCGCATTCACATCAGAATTAACTAAATTGTAATTGCGTACCTACAGTATAGACAGTACAAGTAATACGTAAATGCATGATATTGTTATGATCACCAGCGATCGAGCAGTTGCAAAACTACAATTCAGCCACTGAACCGAACTACAACTTCCATAACTCTTTGCACTCATCAACTACTGCCACAGCTGACATTGACACACACATACACAGCTGTAGCTTATCTTCACTGATTTCATGGATTATTTATTCACCTCACTTTCACATACACATTGCTGGGTCTTGTTTTACCCTGTGTAGCATTACAAAGCGGTTTTCCTTGTTTGTCTTGCCATTTTCATTCTTTGCTTAGTTTGTTTCCATTGTCTCGCCAACTGTCCTGACCATTCACCTGTTTCTGACTACGCTTTGCAATTACCTTCATGCTCTTGTTTGTGTCTGTTTTTAACCATTGCCTGCACAACTATTTTTTTAATAAACTGCGTGTGTATCCTCAACGCCATTGACCAGTGTTCTTGCATTACACTTCTTTATTTTTATTTAATTCTTTTTTTTTCTTTGCAAAAAATGCCTTTTGTAATTGATATAATTGACTAAAACTTCCTTTTAAAGATGGGGATTTTAATAATAAACATGTTTTAAAATGCTACAGTCAAATCAGTAACCTGGTTAACCATAATCTGGTTAATATACAGTATATGGTGCATAAGCGTTAATTTACTTTTTGCTTTTTACTTTCTGTTGTTGTTGTTGATGGTGGTCCTAATGTTTCTTTTAGTTTTTTTTTCTCATCAGAGATGTATATTACCATTTTATGTTACATTTAATTTTGAGAAATAATGTTTGTTACTTTAGTATCACGTGTTACCATGATGATGTTAATTAGCTGTCTGAATGACAACGAGCATTTTCCATATACAGTATTAGTAAGGTTCTCTGCTTGAGTATAAGCTGTTTATGATGAGCATTGGTTCATAATATGGCTTTCTTATTCCCATTTTGTATTTGTAACAAAGGTGCAATGTGTGGATTTTAGTACTTCAAAACATACTAACTATAAATTAATCAAATATGGTACTGTAGTTTAATGTAAAATGTAGAAATGTTATTTCAATCACTTTTTTGTAGCATACTTCTAGCAAGCACAGCTGCCTTTTTATAACAATTATTTTTTATGGATTTTGTTTACTGTTGTTTTCAAAAGTTTGCATTTGTGGCAATGCTTTTCACGAAAATAGATTTAGAGTAATTCCATTGTTATGGATGTGACATTTGCAGTGAAAACTCAATACGTAAATACACAGATAATATATATGTTAACATTATATTGAAAAATCTATTTATATTTTCCAAAACAACTAACCGCAGAGTTTATAGAATCAGAAAAATATCAGTAAGCATATTTTGTCATTTAAATGAGGAAAATAAACACACGTTATCGATTTGATCACAAAAGTCTGTGGGTTTATAGAATACGGCATACTTTGTAGAAATTCTGTGCACAACCCAAAAGAAACAATGCTAATCAAAAGCATAAACGCTGGCTCACTATAGAACAAACATGATTGATTTTATTTTATTTGACATTTTTGCATTTATGAGGAAAAAGCTTCCTTATGGACGTGAAATTGGCACTTGTGTGACTTTCGCAAATCAAATCAAATTGTTTGAATACATTGACAGATTTTTTTTGAGTATTTTTACAGTATTTTAAAATACAAGCCTATACAAAAAAATGTTGAAAGGGTTTCGCTATCTTGATGAAAACTTGGCAAGGTTGACATTCACATGGAATTGCTATTTGCATAAAAAAGATTACATATTTATTTGACAACAGTGTTATAAATGCACAATGTTGTATAAATTTTGTAAAAATTAAAAAAAACTTATCAAACACTTAAAAAACTGAATATTTACTTGACATTTTATATTTGTCTTCTAAATTACCTCAGGATTGGAGAATCTTCATCAATTTGATTTTCACTGTCTTAGAAGTCTATATTTTTGGTTCGTTTATCTCAGTTACTAGTCTATAGTCAATTATTCAATAATTTTAGCACAGCATACAGTGCAAATAATTGTACATAATATTACTACTTAGTTGTAATTTTAATATGTGTAAAAATGTACATTATTACACTAGTGTATCTACTCATTCAAATATACAGTATCCATATATTTATAGACCGTTTTAATGTGGCAATGTCACTGGCCCATGAACATTTTCTTCTTGTTGTCAAACTATTTCTTACTTGTATAAGAGGCAATTTAATCAAATCTTAATGATAAAACAGCTGTAATAACATTATCTATCCATATGTGAGCATTTTTGGACACTTGGAAGCTTTGGAAATTAAAAATGTAATACAGGAAATAGGTTAAAACCATTGTTATTGTTTACATCCCTTAAAATGGCCTATAGGAATTTGCTTTAACATTAACATGCATTTTGCAATAGACTAACTGGCACATGTTGTAGTATTAACTTTTTTTTTCTTCTTCTTTTCTTTCATTTTGAGACATATCTTGTATTTGGTTCATTTGGATGTCTGCGTTCATTTTCAAGTGGGCTGAGATCCATATTTCCAATTGTTTGGGTTCATGGTTCAGAATGCAGCATTTAATAAAGTGAACTGCACTAACAGAACAATTACACCAGAGTTCACTTTAATTGAACCAACCTTTCAAGTGTGAACACATCCTTTGAGAATCGGATGGAAATCTGTGTGGGTCAGATTGATCTGCTTTCAAGATTGCACTCATTTCTTTTTTCAACACAACAAGAGGGTTTAACTGCACATAAAGAGTGCTGATAATGTGTTGGTTTGTGTCTGAATGGATATTTAGGGGGTTTAACCGAGCTGCAGCCCCTCTGGCGAGTGAGAAGGGCTCAGGCCTGTCATCTGCAACAGCAAACACTGATTCTAAATGGACTGAGAACAGAAACGCTTTAATAAAGCCGAGGCGGAAAACTCACCTCCAGACTGCGCCACCCGTCTCTCACTAACCCGTGAAATCGAGTTCACCTCTGAGGATGGATGTGAGCCTCTTGCATCTTTCTCGTTCATCAGACATACACGTGCACGCACACACATACACACACACATTATGCCCTGAATTACATACTCGCTTCTCTCACAGGAACTTCCCTTTCATTTGTCTAGTCAGAAGCGCACAGAAATATGACAAGCACCTCTGGCTTATTTAGTTTTTCTTCATTCATCCTTTATTTACCCTCATGCAGTCTTCCTCTGGAATTGTCTGCTGTACAAATGGTGTGATATGTACAGTACATTGTGTTGCATGATTACACTACCTTTTTTTTTCATATACTGTAGAAATGGCTGTAATAGCAGCCATAACATCACCTTTTACATTATGTGCTTCCCAAGTTTGGCTTGGAATGAATCAATCAGGTCAGCAAAGGTTGTTGGTGAGTTCAGCACATCAAACATTTAGCTTCATTGCACACAAACACGCAGCAGGCTATTTCAGTTGCAGCTATTTGTTGTTTAGTTGCACATTTAACACTATATTAACTCGCAATGGGACAGATATAGGAATTTCAGCTTGCTAAGTACCAAATTCAGATTGAACTGTATGATCATTCATTGAGGTACTGTCCTAGAAAAATGAAAAAGATATGAATTTTTAAAATGAATTGGGATAAACAAGGGACAAATTATGCAGGTTTGTTTCAGGTCATATTTATTTATGTATTTATTTTTTATTTTTTGGCTCAGTCCCTTTATTAATCTGGGGTTGCCACAGCGGAATGAACCGCCAACTTATCCCACATAAGTTTTACGCAGTGGATGCCCTTCCAGCAGCAACCCATTACTACACACACACACACACACACACACACACACACACACACACACACACTCGTACACTACAGACAATTTAGCTCACCCAATTCACCTGTACCACGTCTTTGGACTTGTGGGGGGAAACCGCAGCACCCAGAGGAAACCCACAAGAACACAAGGGAAACATGCAAACTCCACACCGAAATGCAAAGTGACCCAGCCCAGGCTCGAACCAGTGACCTTCTTGCTGTGAGGTGATCGTGCTACCCACTGCGCCACCATGACACATATTTGTTTATTTATTTATTTAAATAAAAAGTATTTTTATAATATTTTATCATAATGTTAGTGTTTTGCAAATGTAAAAAAATAATAATAATTTATTTTGCAACCCTGCTATAGAGTTAAACAACTGAGTTTTACCGTTTTTAGAGTCCATTAAGCTGAGCACTTTTAGCTTAGCTTAGCATAAAGCATGGAATGAGATTACACCATTAGCATTTTGCTAAAAATGACCAAAGAGTTTCGATAATTAAAGCATTTAAAGCTTGAACCTTCTGTATTTATCAAATCTTTTTGTTCATTTTTGATGGAGATGCTAATGGTCTAATCCGATTCCATCATCTATGCTAAGCTAAGCTAAGCTAAGCTAAGCTAAAAGGGCTCCTGCCAGATATGGCGATTGGCTGAATGGATTAAAAAATGGTCAAGCTCAGCAGTTTAGCCCTTAGGGAAGGTGTAAAATGATCCTATTTTCAAGTTGCTTTTTTTCAATTGGCAAACTTTTTTTTTAAATGTGAAATGCATTTATTAAAAGAGATTTTCATAATATCAAGCCGAATATTATTTTTTACATGAAACTGAATAGCTTTATGGTTTAGGAAGAGGATGCTGCTAAATCATAGTTTGGTCTTTTGCATTAAAACATAGTAAATTGGACTATGCAACCAGCATGATGCATCGTCAATGATTATATGCAAAAAAAACACACACCGAATTATAATCCTGAGTTTTGGGCTTTACACAGCAGCTAATTAAATGAGCCTTTTGGTGGCACGAACATTTAAAGATGGCACTTCTCCACTAATGACACTAAAGTCAACTTCAGACGCCATGTTCAGAAAGAAAACGCACATTTGCAAAGGCACTATAATTACCACCCTTCGGTAATATAATGATATACTGTGGGATTCCAATGAAAACAGGATGACAGTCTTACTACCGCCAACGATGGCTCGATTTCCACTTTAACAACTCACTAAATCCACACAGCTTCGGAATAATTATCATAAAACACGGTTTTCATCTGCATCTATAAAGCTAGCACAGGTTGTTTTCCTAATTCTGAAGAAAGCCGTGGATGGTAAACCAACAGCGTTTCATGATCGGAGATGCATCCCGCCTTACGTCTCGCTCTCCTTGCTTAAAATGATAAATTTTAACAACATGCTTTACACCCTTGTTACTTTTTATTGTATATTTATGTTTTAGTAAATCAACTCAAACTGGAAATAAACCAAGCTGTTGTTGGTAATTATTCACTTGTTGTTGATTTTGTTTTGGTGCTTTATTTTCACCCTTTTACGACAGGCCGTATTTCATTTCAATTCCCATCTCTCCCCCCACTTTCAGTCAATGGGGTGCTTTGCCTGTTTTAATATTCAATGTCCCTCATGTTCAATTTGCATCAGACGTCCTAGTGTCCCATTTCCCAGAATCCTCTCTATCCAACATAAATTGGGTGCATGTTGCGGTGGAATGACAACACTGGGGTCTTAATGGAGATGTCTATTAGCTGTTTATTCAATCTTTATACCCAACAAACACATCATCAAAAACCAGGCAAAACCGTGGTTATGAAAGAGGCGCCATAGCAAATCTCGTTTCATGTTCATTTGAGCCAGAATGAAGAGGATTTAAGTTGCATTGGCAAGTCAGTCAAGTCTGCGTGTTTCATTCTGGTCATTTTTCTTCTTTCGAGGCCTCTTCGCAGTTCGCCGCATGTGTCTGGTGTAGTTCTAGCAGAGCATTGTATTATTTATTTGCTGGGTTGGTTAAAGTCAGAGTCCCCAGAGTGGCCTGGCATTTGGGAATCCTCATTAACATTTGCAACATGTGGTTCAGCAGGGCTCTGGTTGAGAGTGCAGTGCTGCTCTGTGCTCTTCAATATCTCAGCAGCTCGCTATGGATAAAACTGCTATTTACTGCTTACCTGCAGCTAGATGAGATGAAGAACCTCTGGGGTGGTAGTCGCTCGTGTTTTTTTATTTATTTATTAATTTTTTTGTACAATGGTGGTGAAAGGAAAGATATGTAAAGGGATCGTTAACACAAAAATGGCAGTTTTGTAAAGGATGGCATGAGGGTAGATTAATGAAGACTACAAAATAGAAGATTATGTAGATAAAAGACTTTGAAGATTATAAATAGATAAAAATTAAATATTTAAGCAGATAAATCAGTAACACTTTATTTCGATGGTCCATTTGAGTATTAGTAGACTGTCTACCTAATATCTGTTGATACTGACATTCAGCAGACATTTAACTGACTATAAGAAACTGTGCGAGTACATATCAACCTACACTAACCTAACCCTAACCCTAACCCCAACCTAACAGTCTACTTATAATTTAATGAGAATTAACTGCAATGTAACTTAAACTCAACAAACGGACCATCAAAATAATGTGTGACCAATAAATCTTGTCTATATAGCCGCATCTTGATAACCAGATAATATATCAAGGGTTGGTGGTCTTCAAATCCATCCCAGCAAAGATCAACGTTTATGCTTTTTCCCATTACTTTATTAATATGATTATTTGAATCAGCATTTAATCTTTGAAATGATTTTGAATAATAAAGTTATTTACAGTAGGGATGCTCATTTGAAATGTCTTTGTCCCTATCTTTGTCTGGCAAAACCGGTCACGGAGACCTCGTAAATTGAACTGCAGGCCCTTATGACTGGCAACAATTGTTCCTATTGTTTTTTGCTTTGTCTTAATTATGTCTAAAGTGATATTGCTATTTTTATGTGTTAATTATGTTTAAAAGGATTTCCTTCCCACATGCAAGATAGACGTTGTGTAGAAAGAAGCAGCCAGTGTGGATGTAGATAACAAGTGTTAACCAGTTTGGATAAGATGGCTGATAATACACTTAGCCTTGAGTAAACAGAAAACAGAGTGTACTTTGTGTGTGTGTTGTTGATCTATTCCTTTATGGATCATTTCACAGGTCTGGGGTCAGCTCTAAACAGCCTCGTGTCTGTCTGACGTTTGTGTGCTTGAGATATTGAGATATCATTCAGAATTGTACGCGCACAGACACACTTGGAAATCTGTGTTTTGGCCAATCAGGTTAAAACACATACAGTATGTATAACGCATTTATGCAAGAGTGTAATTCTTGTTGTTTTGAGATTGTAAGCAGAGCGGCCTACGGACTCTTTAGGGTGTACTCACATTATGCTATACGAACCGTGCTCAGGCCCGTTTCCTGGATAATTTTAGAAGTGTGAATGCGCTGAATCGGGCTCAGGCACGGTACAGTTGGCCGGCCCTGGCCCGGTTGGAAGAGGTATGCCTGAGCACGGTTCACTTGGGCTTTGGCGAGGTACGCTTGTAGTGTGAGTGCAAAGTGCACCTGAGCCCAAAACGGAAGAGGAGACGTGACTTTTGGGGACTGTTTCATATGGGTTTATTAATCATTCTTACTGTTTAATGAACGCAAATTGTCGTAAGTTATTAAAGACGCAAACCCCTCTCTGCATGACAGCTGCGCCTATAGTAAACCCTCTAATTCCTGCAGCACGAGGACTTTATAATTGTTTATGAGCGTCAGCAGTGGCTGATCTGTTCGGCGGAATATTTGACTGCATGTCACTGCATATCAAACGACTAAAACGATGTAATGATATAAAGAAATCTCCACTGAAATCTCCGAGAGCGCTTCTCTTACACTGAACAGCGCATCATCGATGACGTAAGCATGCTCAGGCCCGAATGCAATGTGATTGCGGGCCGTCGGGGGAGGCAGAAGGGGGGACAACCGTGCTTTGGCCCGGTTAAAGGGAGCTGTACATAGTGAGAGTACGCCCTTAGAGTGTTAAAGCTGGCTTCTGTTGATGAAACTGCAAACTATGTTCAGTAAACTTTATTTATTTATTAATTTTTTAACTGAATATCTGACTCCAGCTCTTCTTCATCTGACAGACTGGTCATTTTTGGGTTAAAACTGTTGGGTTTCCCTACAAAAGGTTTTGAGAACAAAAATAAAGAGGAATATGCTAATTTAATGTGTGTAATGCCAATAATTTACACAAAAATTTTTACATACATACACACAGTACATTATATTTGTAAGGGATGTGAATGTATATGTTTTGATTCAGCTATTCTTTTTATTCTGTTTGTAGATTCGTATGTGATTCATTCGCAGATCTAACTAATAGAGTTCTCTAACTCAACTCACTGACTTCACACGGAAGTTAAAAGTTCAGTTGAGACCAAGATTATAATTGAATTTCCCATAAAGCCATCACAAAATGTAGTCATATGAGTCATATGAGCCGTTTTTATGGTGTCTACAGTATACCGCTTTTGCAAACTTTACAGCAATGAGCACTAATTGCATGCAAATAAAAAGTTGGCAGTATAGTTTCCCTTTGGTGTTCCTCAGAACAAACAAAAAAAGATGACAAGTTTTTCCATTTTCAGACGCACTAATCCTTTAACAAAAGCCCAAACTACAGCAAACAGTCTGTCTGACATCAATCTCGAGCGTATGCGAAAGCAAACATACAAGGCACATAAATTCCCAGCCAGCGATATGAGGTGAAACTCCATACGGAACAGGAACATTAGCTCTCACAGCTTTCATATATTGACCCAGTATGAAAATCAAATTACAGCAGGCTGTTCAAGGCTTAATATTTATGTCCAGACTCTCTATTCGGGCTCCCTGTAGGAAGAGTTGATGAGCTCCAGCTTGTCTGTAATTGAGAAGTGTTTCCAGGTCAGTGTGTGTGCCACTGTGCTCTGGTGTGTGTGAAAGGGGATATTTACTCTGTGAATGGGGGATGAATGGAGTTACAACTCTATTTACCAAAGCCTGTATAAGCTGCTCAACTAATCTGCTTCACAAAGCCAAGTAGAATCCGAAAGGATTCAGGCACAGCATTACAAAGTTAAATTGTTCTTTTATGCCGTGCCACTGCCCTGACCATTTTTCATTCTTTCTCCCCCCCCCCTTACAACCTGTTCTCATCCTCTGCTGACAAGATGTAGAAGCACATCCCACCATCCGAGCAGTGTTATTCTTCCCATTTATCCTTCACTTCTTCATTCACGCACAAGGACCTGATAGAAAGCATTATTCTTTCTTCTGATCTTTAAAACATGGATTGCTAAATCAATTCAGCCACAGTTTCTGACATGGAGCTTCCTCTCTAATGGAACATAAAGCTCTTTTGGCCGAAGGACTTTTATTTTTCTCCGTTTTGTTTTGTATTTCATCTTATCTTATTTATTTATTTTCACCGTCTGCTATTATGCGGAATGATTCATTCGCTGCCAAAGCTGCATTTTAATCCATTCCTCTTATTTGCTTTTTTGTATTATTAAGTTTTGTCCCGGTGATGTCATTGGCAGTTTTAAGTATTCTAACCAAAGGAATCTATAATATCTGGAAAAATCCATTCATTAGCATTCCCATTCATCTTAATGGCACTTGCTTGGCAGGCGCAGGGAAACACAAGAGCCACAATCTGAGATCTGCCATCGTTTTGCATATGAACCATGCAAAACTTTGACCCCTTCATGTTAGGTCACTAGAAATACGTCATCCGTTTCAGGTTAGACAGAATCATAAGTACAGTATAGAACCTGTTATTGTTTTAGGTTTTGTCTTCCTGACATACTACTAGTTAGATTTTATATTATTATAGGATTTATTATATTTATTTAAAATGATATTTTTCTTTTTTTATGTTGAATATGATTAATCAAGCTGCAAATTAACATGCAGGTTACATCACAACAAGCGTTTTTTGGTGTGTTTGTTAAAAAGAAGTCCATTAGACATCTAAATATAGAGGAGTTGGCTAAAATAAGGCAAAATGCAATTCATTCATTCTCTTTCAGCTTAGTCCCTTTATTTATCAGGGGTCGCCACTGTGGAATGAACCACCAACTTGCATATGTTTTACACAGCGTATGTCCTTCCAGCTGTAACCCAGCACTGGGAAACACCCACACTATCAAATGCATGTCTTTAAACTGTGAAGGAAACTGGAGCACCCAAAGGAAACCCACGCCAATACAGGCAGAACAATCAAACTCCACACAGAAACGCCAAGTGGCCCGGCCAGGACTCAAACCAGCAACCTTCTTGCTGTGAGGCAACAATGCTAACCACTGAGTCACCGTGCCACCCTGAAAACACAATATAAGTCTAAAAATAACCTAAACTTAGTCTAGCATCAATTACACAGGAATAGATGCTTACATGCTCGTGAAGAATGTCTAATCTGTATCTTTCTAGTCTCAGTCTAGTTTTGAGCTATTTTAGACATCTATTAGATTTTACTGACTGGCCGTATTTAGCCTTGTTTTGCGTATGTTTAGAAATCTATTAAACACAAAATTGCTTGGTGGGATTTACCGTTCTTGATTGCATGTTGGGAATTGAAATCAATCAAACAATCTGCCCACAGTTGTGCTGATGTAACCATACAATCTGACCATAATTAGACCAGTAGGTCTAGTGATCATTAAATCATTCGGATATTTATCATTATAATTCAATTCATGTTTATTTCTATAGTACTTTTACAATGTAGATTGTGTCAAAGCAGCTTCACATTGAAGTTCTAGTAAATTGAATCTGTGGCAGTCCAGTGTTCAAAGTTGAAGTTCAGTTCAGAGTGGTTTAATTTTCACTGCTGGAAGCCAAAGTCAGCTTTATTGTCAATTCAACCACATGTACAGGACATACAGAGAATCGAAATTGTGTTACTCTCAGATCCAAGGTGCATAACAGTAATAATAATATTAATACAAAAATTTGAATAAAAAAATAATACAATAAATTACACATATAATTCATTCATACATTCATTCATTTTCTTTTCGGCTTAGTCCCTTTATTAATCCGGGGTCGCCACAGCGGAATGAACCGCCAACTTATCCAGCATTTGTTTTACGCAGCGGATGCCCTTCCAGCCACAACCCATGTCTTTGGACTGTGGGGGAAACCGGAGCACCCGGAGGAAACCCACGCAACCACGGGGAGAACATGCAAACTCCACACAGAAATGCCAACTGGCCCAGCCGGGGATCGGACCAGCGACCTTCTTGCTGTGAGGCGAACGTGCTACTCACTACGCCACCGTGGCGCCTACACATATAATATAATATAAAAATATAAGTAAAAGTAAAAATTGTAAACAATACAATTATGCTTAAGGGCACATGGCAAGGAGTGCAAACCAGAGTTGTGCAGATGCAAAACAGTATGTAGTGGGAAAAGTACATAATAAATATACAGGGAGGTATATGAGTTAACTTGTAGGTAACAAGTAATGACCTGTAGTTAGCAACAGGAGGCTGAGCCATTAATTAGTTTGGTCAAAATATTAATTCTTAAATGAGCCATCGTTCACTCTTTCATTCATTGATCTGTTTCTATAGTGAAGTTATATCACATTTTTCGTAAGTAATGACCAATATGTGGTGACACGTATATTGAGCCATTAAACACTGATTCATAAATGAGATAATCTTTCAAGTATTTTATTAATTTAGGACCTGCTTCATGTCTGTTTGTGATATTGCATTATAATTGTGACAAATAAATGGTAACGTGTAACAGTTTTTGTACAGTTTGTGTTGTTTTTGTAAATGGAACAGTTTGTTCAATTAAATGACTCATAAATGTGTAACTGCATCTCTCTTGTAACAAGTGTCTCCTGTAAGTCATTAATTAAATCAGGATGTGCGTTAGGTAGGCTTACGTCATATTGATTTTCCATAATTATGAGCATGTAAAGAGAGTTTATATCCTTAATGATCCATTAAATCCTTAATGAAACTTGTAATAACTTGTTAACCAGGGCTTCATGATTGTGTGTTCTGTAATCTGGTTGTTAGATTTTATTGGCTGAGCTGTGAATTAAGGTGTGGTCACATTTACCATAGCTGGCCAGACTTGGGTGAAATTTAGTCACAATTCTGGAGTTTTGTGTGTAAGTTTTCCTCACTCGATTTTTTTTTTTTTTTTTTTTTGGTTCATCAAATAATTTTGCCAAAACTGCCTAATTTTGAAAGTCTGTATGAGATTTACATTGACTGCATGCAAAGTGTAAGTTACTGTGTGCAATGTCAGTTTCTTGTTTGTACAAAAATCTATTTTGTACTTGCATGGTCATGATTTTACTTGCAGCTATAACTACAGCTGATAATGCATAAATCAAGGATTTAGATGCGACTATTTAGTGAATTTAATGTTTTTTTCTTCTCCTAGTACTGTGTTTGTTAATTTATTTGCATGTTTGTTCATTTTAATCAAATTTATTATCTTTTAATACGTTTAATATTTATTTTAACACAATTTTAGAGAATACATTTGTTGAATCCTTTTATCTTTTGCTTCGATTAGTTTATAATTATGTTTATCTAATTTTATTTATTTGTTTGCTTCTTATAATTGCATGCTAATTTATCTTTATATACAGTATCTGTATCAGTATCAGTATTTATATACAGTGCTATATCTTTGTATACAGCCGAAGTCAAAATTATTAGCCCTTCTGTGATTTTTCTTTTTAATTTTTTTTCTTCTGGGGAAAATCATATTTGTTTATTTCGGCTACAATAAAAGCGGTTTTAATTTTTTAAACCACTTTAAGGTCAATATTATTACCCCCTTAATCAATTTTCTTTTGATTGTCTACAGAATAAACCACTGTTATACAATAACTTGCCTAATTACCCTATCCTGACTAATTAACCCAGTTAAGCCTTTACATTGCACTTTTAGCTGAATACTAGTATCTTGAAAAATATTCTGTACGGTCATCATGGTAAAGAAATTGGTTATTGGAAATGAGTTGTTAAAACAATTATGTTTAGAAATATGTATAGAAATCTTTTCCTTAAACAAAAATGTAAAATATATAAAGAAAAATGAGGGTTGCAGAGTCTGGGCAAATAATTCTGAATTCAAAAGCATGCTTCAAAATTTGTCTAGAAATACACATTCAATCTGAACAGCTGTAATAAATGTACATGACATGCCATTACACCTGTCACCTGTCAGACGCCTTGTTTTCATCTGCTTACATGCAGCAGACCTTTCATACTTGAGATATAACATTTGTTATCGCACTGTTCTCATCATACATCAGCCAATGGTTTATTTATTGCTGTGTACGAAACAAAATAGCTGGGCAAATAGACTTTAGTGAGATGCTATTTTCTTTTTGCTTGCGACATCAAAGTAGTCCGAGTGATGGTTGTTTTATTGTTGTTGTTGTTGTTTTTTTCCTTCCTCCATGGCACTCTTCAGTTCTGTGTTATTTATGCCTTTTTACCGTCCAAATAATTAATCAGCTCCAACACAACAGGAAAAGAAACAGCTTTTAATTACTTATGATGAAATAACAAATTATGTTGGCCTTGTTCCCAAAAATACTGGAGCCAGTGCATGGTAATTCATTACAGAGAGAGAGAGAGAAAGAGAGAGAGAGAGAGAGAGACAGGCAGCTGAGATATGAGCTCTGTCCGGATTAAATCGATACACATGCCTTGTTCATATGTGTGTTGGTGTGTGTCTGTGCTATTGCGTGAGATCCTGTTAGATCCATTTATACCTGCTCAAAAGGTTGAATGTCAGGCCACGGTGGACACACTGATGCAGTTCCATACCAACAAACACTAATGCGTTGGATACCAGTGATGAACACTTGTAAATGAGATGCATTTGTCATCATTCATCCATAGTTTTAATTACTTTAACATTCACATTAAAACACAATGCACTTTTTATGTGTGAAATTTGACAAATTTGAAGCGAAAAACCTGGTAAGCTGCCTGCGATGTTGCCAAGCCTGTCTATGAACAAATAATTAAATAAAAACATGCATTCTGTATTCCAAGGAGCCTTCCTTGGCTTAAAAGACAACAATTTGACCTTGTTTGTTTAATAAATGCCCTGTGGTGTTTAATAAATGCCATCATTGTGTAAAACCACAGCCATATCGCCCTGTAGCAAAGACTGGTTACGCACTGAAGCTAAGCAGGGCTGAGCCTGGTCAGTACCTGGATGGAGGACCACATGGAAAAACTAGGTTGCTGTTGGAAGTGGTGTTCGTGAGGCCAACATGGGGGTGCTCAACCTGTGGTCTGTGTGAGTCCTAATGCCCCAGTACAGTGAAGGGGACACTACACTGTCAGTGAGCGCCATCTTTCAGATAAGATGTTAAACCGAAGCCCTGACTCTCTGTTGAAAATCTCTTTAGTTCTCATAAAGAGTAGGGGTCAAATTCCCTCCATCGGCCCTTACAAATCATGACCTCCCAATGATCCCCATCCACCGAACTGGCTCTATCATTGTCTTTCCACTCCACCTATAGCTGGTGTGTGATGAGTGCTGTTGTCCTGTGGCTGTCGTTGCATCATTCAGGTGGATGCTGCACACTGGTGGTGGTGCACTACAAAAGTTGCCTGAAGTGTGGGAAAACTGTAGACTTGGCAACCCCACTGCCACCGCCTACACATCTGCCTTTAAAAGTAGCATCCTAGGTGTCATTGAAACTTCATAAAATAATGATTTTGGACGCTCTACTCATTCAATCAGTTGATGTTGCAATTGCCAAGCTAATGACAGAGAAGACTAATAAGCATGAAAAATATATAGAGCGCAAAAATATTGAGTAAAAGCAATCAATTTTAATGCTTTTTTGTATCGAATGAAATATATGCTTGTTTACTATTGACATGTTTCTTTCTTCGCCTGCTGTCTGCTGCCTTCTGATTTCTGCAGTCTTCTATTATGTAGAATGGTTCATTCACTGCAGAAACAGCATTTTAATCCCTTGTTTTTGTGTGCTTTTATCATTGAGTTTAATGTGATGTCTTTGACAGTAACAGATACTTTCAAGGAAATGCACAGTAGTTTGTAGGGATGTGCAATATTTATTTATTATAAATTTTTGCTAATGATGTGTGAGCTGACAGTTTCAAGTCACTCAATTTGCAAAAAATAAAATATATATATATTTGGTAAAGCATATTAGAATACGGTTTAATGACCCTATAATTCAAGTTATGGGGTTAAAATATTATCTTTTAAAAATTTTAGTGGCAGTACTAGCCACGGGCCGGTATAAGATTCTGACTATATGATAACCTTGGGTAAAAATATCATGATTTCAGTTTCATGATTACAGCTCTAAAATAAGTTTTTTGTTTTAATAGTTTGGGTAGAAAACAAAGTTTTTTTTCCCTCATTGAACGCAATATATTTTATTTTAGGAAACATTTTAAATATTTTTTAACAGTGAACATGTCAGGCTAAATCATTTAAATAAATCATCCCCTTCTGCTGTCTTCATCCATTAAAAAAACAAACAAAAAAAAACACAGATTTCTTGACATCTTGAAAAGGCATCTTTGGATATCTTTTACTTTCTTAAGATATAAAGTAAGCCACTGCATTGTTTGGGTTTGTAACATGCTTGGATGTTGGTGCATAAGCGATTTGTTTTTCAAATGTTTCCTGAATCATGGGCTGACCAGTAGCTTTTGAATGTGGATGGTTCTTTTCTGCTGGAGATACTCCTGCCCTAAAAAAACTCAATAAAATTAGTTGTAAATAAAAAAGCGTACATATACCGTACGTATGGTATAACAGACAATTAAAGCGGCTTTAAAACCTTGACTTTTCCAAACCACGGGAAACCTTAAAACTGATTATCATCCCTTGCCTAATCAATATATCTTATTAATACATCAGAGGACACCAATAGTTTATTTATTAAGAGTGATTTGCATGGAGATGCCAATTGTTTCGTTGTTCTGCTTTTTTATCTTCATTTTATATGAACAATGATTTATTAAATGCAAAAAATGAAAACTTAATTCTCTTCATCTGAACAATCTATGTAAGAGTCAATAGTTTCAGCCATAAAAACGTAATGCATTACAATAATTAACAATCTTAACACATTAACTAAATAAGGATTTCTTAATTTGTTGAATATTATTGCAATGTTATTATCACATCGCAGATTTTCTTTTTCTGGGTCAAACAGTGGCTCATACAGGAATATATCATCCATTCACAGGACACAGTCATGTGAAGTGTGTTGACAATACATCCAAAATCCCTTTGCCTTATTAGCCTGTTAACATTTGGTGGACGAGAATGAATTATCTGTTTATATAAGTATGTAAATGTTTTTATATTTATATAAATTGTAAATATATTATTCATAATTTCTTAGGTGAGTCTACACATTAATTATACCTGTTTCATTTACTACTGGTAGCTGTATAAAGTGCAACAATATATCATTTATGTTGTTCAAACCATCTTATGTATTTTCATATGAATAAAATGGGCATTTACTCTTTAATCCACTTCTAATTAACAGTCTGTACCACAACAAAATATAGCGTATTACACAATAATCAATTGATAATCTGGGTTATTGTAATTAGTTCAGTTGGACCACTGAAGAAGGCTATTTTACTACTATGCAGCTTGATTCACATACTGTTTTTTTTTTGTTTTTTTTTTCCATTATACAATGGTTTGGAATATTCAAATACAGGTAGTCACTTGTTAAATTAATTTTTTTAATTAACGGTTCACTCAATAAGAACTTGCTGCTATATTTAGTGAGGATATTAGTGTTCTATTTATTTACAATGACAGCTCCTTTGTTGTTGTTGTTGTAGTTGTTGTCTGTATCCAATTCTGAGATTGTCTTTTCTCTAAGATATTGACATTGAGAGGACATATCATAATAATACCAATATTTCTGAAGCCCTCACCTTAAAATGCATCTTCCACAGTCAGCTTACTAGGTTTTGCAATGGGGCATTTGTGCTTATACACATTGGGTTCGGTGGATGGACACAAATACGCTCAGGGTTTTGTTGACATGCAGAGACCTCTGTTTTTCATTGCCACCCTGTGAGCCTGTTTTCAGGCAAGCGAAGCGAAATTCCTCAGAAATGAATTCTCACCGAGTCGGTAGTGAACTGGATTTCCCAGAAGGCTTCCTGCGTCTCCGGGTTTCAGTTCTACTCTTGACCACAGAGGGGAACACTCGGAATGAAATTAGACACTTCCCCGCTGAGAACTACAGCCTGTCTCTGATAGACGGACACTGAGAGAGAATGGGAAATAGAAGGTTAGATGTCATTTTTAGGCAATAGTATATTTTTTTAAAAATGAATAAAAATAGTCTGTCATCATTTATTAAGTCTTACATTATTCAAAACCTGAATGACTTCTTCCACTGTTTTCATTTGTAGTAAATGATTATAAATGGTCATAATAGCTTTTAAAGGAATAGTTCTTTTTACTTAACCTCAAGTGTTTCGAAACCTTTATGAGTTCCTTTCTGTTATTGAACACAAAAGATGATATTTTGAAGAGTTTAAAAACCTGTAACCATAAAAGATTCAAATGAGTAAAGGGTAAGTAAACGATGACAGGATTTTCATTTTTTTATTGATCAAGCCCTTTAAGCTTCAAAAAAGATGCAAAAGCATAATAAAAGTGGTCAAATAAATACCTGTTGTCTCTACTGAAACCATACAATGGCTATCAGCACAACAACACAAAAGATTATTTACTAAAAAACTTGAAATTTCTTAGCATGTTTATGACCAAAACTTTCGTATTAATGAATGTAGAGTATTTGTCACCCATTGCAAATAAACGCTTTTATTTCTTATGAGTTTTTGCCTCATTTTTAGTCCACGTATACACTAGACAAAAGTCTTGTCACCTATCCAAGTTTTAGATACATCAAATAATAGCTTGACTTGTAGTTGATCATTAGGTATCAAAAGTGGCTTACAGTATATGAAAGGCAAAGGCCTCTTTACGCTTATTTTACCAAAATAAAATATAATAATGCCTTGATATTTAATTATTTAATTAGGACAGTAAGGTCTGACTTTGCTTAGACAAATAAAAGTGTCATTTAACAGAAATAATGTACATTATAGAATGACTTTATTCATGGTGCAGTGGAAAAATTATGATAATTGTGAATGACACCCATGAGCTCGTAGGACTGCATCCATACATCTCTGCAATGACTCAAATAACTCATTAATAAAGTCATCTGGAATGGCAAAGAAAGCGTTCTTGCAGGACTCCCAGAGTTCATCAAGATTATTTAGATTAATCTTGAATGCCTCCTTCATCTTACTCCAGACATGTAGCACCTTGACCTTCCTTGCTTTCAGGAACTACCCCATGGGATGACCCATACTGAATGTAACTTCAAACTAGGATTTTTTTCCTTCACTAAACTTGACTGGTTTCTGTGAGAATCTTGGGTCGATGCAGGTTCCATTAGGTCTTTTGCAGTATGTGTGAGTATTGGGATGCAGTTCAACAGATGAGTCATTGAAAAAATCTACCATCCGACACTTTTCCAAATAATCAACTAGAAGTCAAGTTACTGTTTGTTGCTCTTACAACAGGGATTGACGACAAGACTTTTGTCAGGTAGTGTATATATAAAAAATATTAAATCGAGAGGCATTTCCTGGACAAGTAAAAACAAGAAAAGCTTTGTTTTGAGAAAGAATACAGTAAGTCGAAGTTAAGTGAAATTTTCCTTAAAACGAGCAAAATAATCTCCAAATATTGTAAGTGAAATAATCTTACTTGAAACGGAAGACAAGATTTTTTATTTATTCCCTTGGTAGATTATTATGTTTGTTTTATGAATAAAAATGACTTAATTTTAAGCAAATAAAATATATATTTTTGCTTGGCTATAGAAAATGCTTCTTGATTGAATATTTTTTTAGATGGTTTGACTAGAAATGAAACACATTTTTTGCATTTTTTGTAAATATTTTATATAATCATGTGTTTTTTTAAATAAATTATTATTTTATGAACCATTTGTCAAGTACAAGTCAAGTTGTTCAAAAAAGTTAAAAGCATAGGTGTGTTTCTCTCCCTTATGGTTTCAACATTTTCTTTTTCACATTTAGCTATTTCACAAAAAAAGTTCTTCTTTTAAACTCTTTTACAGTGTTTACTTTTGCTTTTTAATTTAACTTCAGAATAGCAAACCTTAAATATTTCAACCTTTATCCTTTAAAAAAACATATATATGGATGAGTAAATGATGACAGAGTTTTATGATGGGATGACCCATACCTTTAAGAAAAAAGATTAAAGCATAATGAGAAAAGTCAAACAGAGGTAACAAGAATAAAACAGGCATGTGAGTGAATTGATAAAGAAAGAATGATCTGCAGAAAGCAAAGACATTCAACTTCAGCGTGGCAGAGTGCTGTTTTTCAATAAACACATTAGCTCTATATTTCAGATTAATGCTTACAATTAAATGACACATAGGAACAACACTTTTATCAAGCCCCGTGGAAATGGACAGGGCACTAAGCATATTTAATCTGAATAGCCTGCAATAGAAGCCATTACGGCCGTGTAATTACGGTAATGCTCTAACAGGGTCTTTTGTCCCGAGTGCTGCATTCACTCTCTGGGGCCCCGTGTTTGTTGGGTTGTGTGTTTTTCTGTTTCCAAAGAAAAGTTGCAGCATTATCATCTTTCGGTTTCTTCTTCTTTTTTTTCCTCCTCCCTCTCAGTCCTTGGGGTGAAGTGATTTCTTACTCACTAGAATGTTTCGCTAAATAAGAGTCACGTACACACAGCCAAACCTGCCTATAGTTCAGTCCGTAAATTAACAGTGACATCAGGCCTGTTTTCTCGCCAGGTCAGACCAACAGAATGATTATCGTTCTTAACTATCAGACAGACTGTTACTAGTTGCAAAGGGTTAACATGGGGTGTGTGGTTAATATATTGCTTGTGTTGTTGCAGCTTCCATTTGTACACTGTTAAATGTTTAAAAGTTTAAAAAACTGTATTCAGACAGATTGACTTCTACTTTTAAGTCAAATATATTTAGTTGATTGGACTTAATTCCACTTTAAATAGATAACTTGTGCTTTGTATTGAATATGGGAGTAAAATCATTTGACAATATAATTTGCAATCTCAAATATTTAAATGTTTCTCTAAAAAAGTTTTTTTAAAAAGTCAGTCGAAAAAATATTTGATTATTCTCTACTATTTTCAGCCATGAAAAATACCTGTGAGTTTACTTTATTGGTCATTTTTAGTTGCCTTTGTTTTACAGTATGTGCTATAAATGTGTCGTGTTTTGTTCATAACAAGTGCTATTTTTTAAATGAGTTTCTCTGTTACCATTGTTGTAGTGCCGCACAATATATAGTTTCAGCATTGATATCGCAGTGTGCGCATCTGCAATAGTCACATTGCAAGATATTTAATGTTGAGTCTGAATTATAGTTGAACAGGAGCCACAGAATCACTTTGAGTTTTTGACTTATTTCTAGTCCAAATATCAACATTTCAAAGCAAAACAACATTATTTTTACTTACTCCATTGGCATATTGGCACCTGTTTTAAGGAAAAACTCTCAATTTTCACTTAATTCTTCTCAAGTTGAAAACAAAACAATATTTTTACTTAAATTTTTTTGATATTTGGACTAGAAACGACACAAAGTATGAAAAGCATTTTTAGCACTGCAATTATTCCATTTGTGTTCTTGAATACTGTTGGACTCCATAGAAAAGTAGTGGCGTTCAAAGTTTCTTGTGAAACTGTATTCACATCGCAATATTTATCACAGTAAAATAAAATAGCACAATATCAGATTTTTCCAATGTCCTGCCATTGTTGTGTTTGGTATGTTGAATGTTAATGTTTGTGCTTAACATGTATTTATGGTCAGTTGCTTTATTTTACATGATAATAACCCCATTTACAGTTTAACACACCTCACAGTATTATGATATTTATTAGACAGGTAATAATTATTAACTTATTTTTAGTATACAGCATATCTAAACTTTATACTACTGCATCTAATGTTGGCCATTTATTCATTAATTAATTAATTAATTCATTCATTCATTCATTCATTCGAGTACAGAACCAAAAGGAACACTAATCACCATAATAACAACTTATTAAAGCTATTTTAGGAAAACACCATCCATTTATCATTTATATCAATTTCTGATGATCTTTGAAAACAAATATAGCTGTGTTGACAGATGTTTGAAAAATTAAATAAAACTATGGCACGGGTAAACATAGAAAAGTCTGTTTTGAAAGCCCTTGTTATTTTCAGATTTATTTATTTATTGACTACAAATTGGCACTTATTCAAATTAGCTTACCTTAAAGGTCCTGTGAAGTGCTTTGAAATATGCACTTTTATTCAGTGTTGCACTTTTATTCAGTGTTGACGTAATCTCAACCGAAGCACGATGACAGGGTGGGACACAGAGCAGCTCCTCCCCTTTTAAAAAAAACAGCCAATAATGTTTTGTTTCATCACAGCTCGGCCAGTGAGAGTGCATCAAATGAAATGCAAATGAGAAGCATCTTAAAGGGGGCGGGGCAAGTCAGATACTAGAAAGCATTTGATTGGTTATGATGATGTCATGAGTGTATCAACTGAGGTATCAGTTGATGTGGATAAAACCGTTGATCCATTTGCGGGAACATGACAAACTACAAGCTTTACATGTTTCTATCAGTTTTTTTATTTTCTGTAAATTTTGTCACAGTTTTGGAGTGCGCTAGCTTATAGATATCCTAAAAAAAAATAATACTGACAGTGACACATAAAAAAAATAATAATTCACGGGACTTTGAACTAAGGTAAATTTAAAAGGAATAGTGCACAAATTTAGACTACTATCATTTTTTAATCAAGTAAATCAAATTAATTTTAAGTTACTAAGCAATCTAAAATAGTTAAAATATGTATAATTTTATTTGTTTATTGGCTTTATATAAAACAGACTAGGTGGTTTATGTGTGTGTGTGTTCCAAACATTACAGCAGATCCACTCCAGCAGCAGCATAGCTAGAAGCACAGTCACAGTACATGGAGGATTTGGAGGTTCTGCTGGAGTTCTGAGCTTATCTGAACCCTGCAGGTCTCCTGAATGTTCCTCAATCCTCTCATACATTACCATAACAAGGGCATACGAAGCAAAAAAAGGTCCAAAAACATAAACGTGCTTACAAAAACAAGGAGTTTCAGAGCAATCTGTAATGTAAATTGGGAGCTCACCCTCTTTGTTATGGTAGACGGGCTTCATTTTGACTCAAAGGAAATTTAAATACCACGTTTTTTGTTTTTTGTTTTTTGTTTTTTTCAGGAATTAAATGTTGCTTGTTTGTATGTAATTCTGTGGCTTATGTTCTTTGTCTCTCTCCTGCAGGAATCAGACACTTCTGTGGTTGCAGTGAGACCCCACAAGCTCAGCCACAGCTGTACATGGAGACCCCCAGCTGGGCAGGTGAGTGTACTTGTGGAGGTCATGAACTAGATGCGGATCTAAATGTTTTGTTTGGGTAAAGGTGTTTGTGTGTGTGTGTGCGTGCGTGCATGTGTGTATAAGCTGTCATTTTGTTTGTTTTTTATTTTATTAAAACTGAAAATCATGACATAATTGACTAATTTCACTTCAAGCTCATAGGGCAAAAGTTCTTTAGAAAATGAATGATGCTGTAAAGAAGGATGGATTGATATTGGGTCTGACTGTTAAATTCATGGGGTGGATTTCATATTTTTGCATAATTTACATTTGCAGTCTTTTTGTCTCACTCCTACTATATCATTCTTATCCGCTGTATGTCTCAATGTCATTGTTGTTTTCCATCTGTCTGGGGTATTTCCTCTTTGGATCAATTACATTATTAGAAACCAGAATCCGACAGAGATTAAGTCTCAGCCGTTACTTGCATGAAAGTTTCATACATGAAGAGAGAATAATATATACATATAAATTGTTAAACACATCTATAATTGCAGAAACAACTTTATTGGGCCTTCAAATGCGCATAATTAGTACATGTATTAAATGTTCATTTTATTATATTAGAACTTCATATAACTCCCCATCGATTATTTTTTATTTTTATTTTTATTTTTTATGACCGATTATGTTGTCCTCCAATGGTTAATACAACAGGACACATTTCTGATTTCCTAGAAGTTGAATGTGCTTGAATGTAAATTTATAAAGACAAAGTAAGTCTTATGACGATCCAATTTTCGATTCTTTTTTGTCAGAGACCTTTAATATTATTGATTTCTCTTATGAAAGATTTTCATGATTTTTCATGGTAAATATATTTTCAAGAAGCTGTAGAAATCAAATTGATCCAGATTTTGGTAAAAACGCAAACAATTCAAACATCCAAAAAAAACCAAAAAACTGTACAATAGAAATTCCGAAAAAAATTGTAATAACAATGCAATAATGCAAGTAAAGAGTATGAACTACTGAAATGTATTTATTACTTTGAATAAAAAGTCTTTTTGTGGAGCTAATAACAGTTTCAAGACACCTCTTGTTCGGAGAATGGAGTCGCATGCATTGGGTGTGATTTGTTTTTTTTTTTTTTCCCCCAGACTTCAACAGTCTAAAAGTCTTGCTGTTTCTGTGGGTCTCTTAATCTTTAGTACTTATTTATTATTGCATTTGAGTCAAGTGATTATTCTAACACCATTTTGTTATTTTTCTAAAACTAGTCGAGAGTGTGTGAGTGCAATTTTTATTTTATTTTTTCCTGATATACAAGATGATTAATAGACCACCATTTCTGATTGAAAACCTTCTTGTTTCTAAAGTTTTGATTTCATTGTATGCACAGTTGATGAAAATGCCTTGCTAGGTTTACTTACACATACACAAATTAAAGAACTGAACCAGAGATATAATTTTTTTTTAGATGTGCCCTTCTTGATCTTCTTTTTCACCTAGTATTGCAAAGCTGTCTTATAAGACCAACATTAATGAGACGGTCACATATGCCTGGTGAGTGCACTATACGTGTGCAGAAATAAAACAATACTGAATGCAAAATAAATTTAAACAATACAAGCAACTGACAGTATACCTGATATGATTGCTGAATAACTGTATTGGCTGATGAAGTTTTTAAACATTCATTTATACCTTACTGTTGTTGAAAACAAACTGTATGTATGGAGTGTGGTACTGAATGTAGATGCCTGTACGGACGGGTTGCATGTGTCCTTAAAATGCACAGTTCAAACTAGAGATCAATTCCGTCTTTGAAGTTGAAGTTGGGCTGCCACTTGATGTGCAATTTAAAATGTGAGTCCTGAAGCAAACTAGTTGCGAACTGCTGCTGTAGAGCTGTAAATGAGCGTTTGTGTCTTTAAAAGTGGAGTGGAGAGGAGAAGGCCGGAGCGAGGGAGTGAGAGAGGAGTGGTTTAAGTAGTGCTGACGACAGGCCTTTGATTCTGAGCATGCCCATTAGAGGGAGCCATAAATCCTGGGCTCTCTGGACTGCCTGTGTCAGCAGTCCATGGAATGAATTGATATTAAACGCGACAAAAAGCCTCTTTAATTCTGCCTCCACCAGCCTCTCTCTCTCTCACTTCTTCTCTTCCTTGCGCTCTCTCTCTCTCTCCCTCTCTCTCTCTTCCCTTCATTCCTTCTTTCTGCCTCCCCCTGTTCTGGACGGTAATTGAAAAGAGGGAGGAGAGAAAAAAAAAGCCCAGTGAAGCCAAGCCTGTCATCATAAAAACATCTGCAATTACATCCGCTCTATTCATTATTTATGAAAGTCATTAATTAAATATTACTCACAAATACCAATAGCATTTTCCCCCTTTTTTGCCCCCATGTTGTCTTCAAAATGGCCACATTTTCTGCCAAACATCACAATGGCGTGCGCAGTAAACATTTATGTTTGGACATTAGGAACGATTACGATTATTATGTTTGCACATTCGCGCAACGGCCGAGCCTTTTTCGTCTCTTGACCGAGGCGGAATTCAACTTCCAACACACACCCCTGAAATAATGGAGATAACTTGATTCACTTTCGGGCAAATGGGATATTCTAAAATGGCCCCCTTCCTCATTTTTATGGCCCTGTCTAAAAATGTCCCGTAATGAGAAGAGGAAGCGCTGTCATGGGATGACATCACCCCCGCACGCAATGTGCTAAAACCGTAAGCGGTGGGATTTCAGGTGCCAAATTGATAAGTTAGACCTGTTATTCCCAAAATTGTAAAGATGAGGAACGATACATCAAAGGAGGCGCTCCGTGGCGTGACGCTCTTTTAAAACGAGCCGGATGACATTCTAAGTGGGGAGCCGGGCCG
Source organism: Danio albolineatus (assembly GCA_903798035.1). Classification (NCBI taxonomy): domain Eukaryota; kingdom Metazoa; phylum Chordata; class Actinopteri; order Cypriniformes; family Danionidae; genus Danio; species Danio albolineatus. The sequence goes on along the minus strand of CAIGQQ010007205.1, from coordinate 6,419,730 downwards.
CTTTGAGAGCAGCGACCAGCGCCAGGTACAGCTGTTGTAACTCTTTCACTTAGCGGGGCCCCTACATGGAGGCTCTCAGCCGGTACGAAGGGCCGCGCTCAAGACACATCTGTGATGGATTGAGTCGGGGAAAGCCATCATCTGGCCGTGCACGCGCGTGCTGAGCGAGGTGGGCCCCGTGTGATTAATGGTATTTGCCTGGAGTCATCGAAAGCTGGATTTAAGTATTTGGGATTTAAAGTAACATTCGTCTCTATTGTTCACAGCGAGAGAGGCATTAGTCAAATTCAGCCACGTCTCGGCAGACGACGACGCTCCAACCCCTGGAGCACGCTGTGTAACAGTGCGGTTGTCTCACTCGCACTTCCACAAATTATTCATGCAATTTTCGCCCGTTTTGTCTGATTATCTACAAATCTCTCTCACGACTGAGTTTATCATCCTGCCAAAATCATTTATTTCTCAGTAGTATTTCCGCTGAGTAAATGTTTGATGAATTGCTGTCATTACGGCTGTTTTTAAAGTGCAAATATATTCTGCCAAATATAGGACTTTGTTTGTCACAGTAATTTCACAGTAAAAGCGAAAGTTTTTTTTATATTTTTTTTGTAATTTGTGGTAACAAGGCTTCAAAAAATGACAATATCTGCTGGATCGCTTTCAACTATTTTGTGTAAGACGATGCTTTTTTGATTTGTATTTATATTTTGTTAATTAATAAAATTAGCTTTTATTTTTAGGGGTTTTCTTCTCATTTTATTTGTTTATCATTTTCATATAATAAGTAGAATATCTGTAATATAATGTACCATGATCATGAATTTAAATTTTATACTATTATTTTTCTATTATATTTATTTTTTTTGTAGCTGTAGTTTAATTTTTTTGTATTATTTTAAAATTATTATTATTTTTTAAAAATTATTCTTTATTTCAACTATAATATAAATACACCAAACTTTCTTCGTTCATTCATTTTATGCAGCGGATGCTCTTCCAGCCGCAATCCATCATTGGGAAACATCCATACACTCTTGAATTCACACACATACACTATGGACAATTTAGCTTATTCAATTCACCCATAGCGCATGTCTTTGGACTTGTGGGGGAAACCAGAGCACCCGGAGGAAACCCACACCAATGCGGGGAGAACATGCAAACTCTGCACAGAAATGCCAGCGACCTTCTTGCTGTGAGACGACAGCACTACCCACTGCGCCACCATGTCGCCCAAAACTTTTATTATTATTATTGTTATTATTATTATTATGGATCACCAATATTTTCAAGGCCTAGTTGTAGGGCATTTTATTCAGCATATTTCAAGGGTTTTTTGCCTTCCCAAGGTGAAGGGCCATTGATGCCATTAACAGAATGGACAGAAAGAGAGAAAAATCCCTTGTGACAACTGAGTAATGAGATGAAATGATAGACCTGGCTCAGGTCTGGCACTGGTATTTTGTAACTGTAAACGTCCTGAACTCAGCATTAAACTGACCATCTGATCCAAGACTAACAAAGATCCTCAAGGTCAAAGACTCACTCCTCCCTGTAAAATAGTGTTCTTTAAAGCGCTTAGCAAAGCATAATTTGTGCACCGCGTTTCCTTCGGCTCAAATAAATCACTCGCCGTAGATGGTCAAATACAAACGTCCAAGTTGGACTGACACGAACGGACGTAACTTTTTTGTTTTTTTTGTTTTTTTAAATACTGTGCCAAAAATCAGCGCTTTCTGGTCAGATTCTTTCAGAAAGCGAAAGGGTGAAAGAGCAAAGATTGCACCCGACTGCCTCGCCGCTCTGTTTCTGTACGTCTGCAGCTTCTACGGATCTGTCAATGGAAATCCAATTGCCGGGAAAGCGTTCAATCCTAACTCTGTTACCTTGGTGGATAGTGGCATCCACTGTATCCACTGCTGCCTGTTTGAGCTGTTTGTTTTAGGCCTAAATAACAGCAGATGGGGTGTGTGTGTGTGAGGGAGAGAGTGTGTGCGCCGTGAGGAAAATATACATTTGGAATTACTCACAGTCAAAGCAAAGCCTTACTGGAGACTTCAAAGAACAGAATATTATAATTCATGCTGTAAAATATTGAGAAACAGGGAAAAAAATGCAAAACAGTGCTTACTCAGTATCTGGCGTTTTTTCACAACTTATATAGTCTTGCGGTGTTACTGTGCAACAGGTTTTAAAGGGAAAGTTCATAAAAGTAAGTCCTGGGATTCGTGTGGTTGACTCCCCCACTTATTGTTCATTGTTTGTGTGTGGGTTAATATTACAGTAGGTGTAGATATATTGGATATATTAGATCTTATTTAGGGTGACGTTGACTCAAGTGATTAGCACTGCCACCTCACATCAAGAAGATCACTGGTTTGAGTCCCAGCTGGGTCAGTTGGCATTTCTGTGTTGAGTTTGCATGTTCTCCCTGTGTTCGTGTGGGTCTCCCCCGGGTGCTCCAGTTTTCCCCATAGACCGAAGACATGTGCTATAAGTGAATTGAATAAACTAAATTGGCCATAGTGTATGTGTGTGAATGAGTGTGTATGGATGTTTCCCTGTGCTGGGTTGCAGCTGGAAGGGCATCCGCTGTGTAAAACATTCATTCATTCATTCATTTTCTTTTCGGCTTAGTCCCTTTATTAATCCGGGGTCGCCACAGCGGAATGAACCGCCAACTTATCCAGCATTTGTTTTACGCAGCGGATGCCCTTCCAGCCACAACCCATCTCTGGGAAACACATCCATACATTCTCATTCACACACATACACTACGGACAATTTAGCTTACCCAATTCACCTGTACCGCATGTCTTTGGACTGTGGGGGAAACCGGAGCACCCGGAGGAAACCCACGCAACCACGGGGAGAACATGGAAACTCCACACAGAAATGCCAACTGGCCCAGCCGGGGATCGAACCAGCGACCTTCTTGCTGTGAGGTGAATGTGCTAACCACTCGGCCACCATGGCACCTGTGTAAAACATATGCTGGATAAATTAAACTAGCTAAAACCTAAAAGCTAAACCTAATTCTGACTACTGTTAATGTTTGTCTAAAATACAGAATATCTTGACCATTTATGTCATTGTCATTTTTAATAAATAAATAAATAAAAATAAATAAATAAACAAACAGTTGGTTTGTACAATATTTGTTTATAATATTTACAATTTCCCAATGAATTTTGTTTTAGCTCTTCATTTGATAGGTTATGATTTGATGAAAAACTGAAGTATGAGGTGATGTGACTAAAACCATTGATCCATTTAAGCGGAAGTGACAAACTGCAAACTTTACATTCAAACAGTTGCAAACATGCAAACAGTTCATATCAGTTTTATATGTCATAAACGTGGTTTTTCTGATTTGGAGCACAGTAGCTTACGGATGTCTTAAAAACTAACAATACTGATACTAACATCTAAAAACTTTAAACTAATAAAGTCTTTCAGAAGTATCTTACTCTATTAACTGAAGATTACTTTCATCGGTGGAACACAAATGGTGAGTGGACGATATTAATATTATTATTATTATTATTATTATTATTATTATTATTTGTCTATTGAAAGTAAACTGCAAAACACTGAAAAATAAAGATTTGTTGTTGACATTGATGGTTTCATGAACAGCCTTTAACATTCATGGGACATTTCCATTCCACCAAAAAAAATATATTTACCTTACTTTTTTTTTTTTTTTTTGGAAACTTAAGTAATTCTTGTATGGCATCACTGAAAAAAAGTTCCAAAATTTGACTAAATTACTATATTATCAGATGACAGATTGATTATCTGACAGAAATTAAACCGTTTTCTAAAGTCTAGCAATAAATTCATGATTAGCTCAAATACATCTCTAAATCTGTGTCAAGTGTATATCTATGGTGTAAGATCTTTTTAGATCTAAACACCTAACAGTTTTTAGATTTATTTTAGGAAGGAAAACAAATCAGGTTTGGAAGAAAAGGAAGGTGAGTATAGGCATGTTAACACTCCTATTGTCATGATTGCAGCTCTCAATTGATCAAATTTAGTGTGTTACAACATGCCTTTTCTCACCTTCCTTTTTTTTTTCTTGTAAAGTATTCAAAACAGCTTCAGGAATTCCTTCGTCATGCACACTTAACCAGGGTTCTGATATCTGAATACACTTATTTATGAACAGCTCTAACAAACCAAACCTGCCTGTGATCCTACGATACGTTCATTCACTTTCCTTTGGCTTAGTCCTTTATTTATCACGGGTCGCCACAGCAGAAGGAAGCACCAGTTATTCTGGCAAAATGTTTTACGCAGCAGATGCCCTTCCTGCTGGAACTTAGTAGTGGGAAACACCCATACTCTCTCACATTCACACACACGTACTCATACACTATGGCCGATTTAGTTAATTCAATGAACTTATAGCGCATGTCTTTCAACTGTGAGGAAAACCAGAGCACACGGAGGAAACAAACACATGGGGAGAACATGCAAACTCCACACAGAAATGCCAATTGGCCCAGCTGAGACTCGAGCCAGTAACTTTCTTGCTGTGAGGCAACAGTGCTAACCACTGAGCCACCATGCCTCCCTACAATTCATTCATTCATTCATTCATTTTCCTGCAGCTTAGTCCCTTAGTCACCACAGCAGAATGAACCGCCAACTATTCCAGCATATTTTTTATGCAGTGGATGCCCTTCCAGCTGCAACCCAGTACTGGGAAACTCCCACACAAACTCATACACACCAATCTTGTTTACCCAATTCACGTACAGTGCATGTCTTTGGACTGTCTGGGAAACCAGATTACCCAGGGGTCATGCCAACACGGAGGGAACATGCAAACTCCACACAGAAATGCCAACTTGCCCAGCCTGAACTTGAACTACAGACCTTCTTGCTCTGAGGCGACAGTGCTAACCACTAACCACTTTTCCACCAACCACATTTCACTCTCCATCTTGCCATGCCAGTTTTACACTGTGTGTCGTTCTGCTCTTACCATTGTGAACACCATTAAGGCAACACTTAGCTTATAAAGGGGCTTTTCTCTCGCACTCACCCCTATGAGTGCTCTTCAAATGAGGGCTTTCTAATCGCAATTACACCCGAGACATTTTGGCTTGTATCAGCTCTCATCAGGAGCCCCTCTGGCCAAATCACAGAACTCAAATCCGAATCGCAATGACATGCCTTTAATTAGAAAGTTTTGATGTTTTAAAATGCTTCTTGGACAGGATTGGAGGTTCTTTGAAGCATGGAGACATGACATTGATTATCTAAAGATGTCTCTCTGTCAGTTGCTGCAAGGAGGCGCAAACAGGAAGTTAATCTTAGCCGGCGAGCTATACCCTGTCATACAGGCGAGAAATGATTGCAGTGTGGTTGACATGCTGCAATACGCATGACACGTTACAGTGTGTGATCATTTGATTAGCAGCTTTATTTTCAAGATTATTCAATATTACAGGAACTGTTCACCCAAAAAATGAAAAATCTGTCATTATTTATTGAAGCTGAAGTTAGAAGACTAGGACTTTCTTTCATCAGTGGAAAACAAATGGTGAATGGACAACTATTATTATTATTTTTTGTACACACTGAAAGTAAACAGAAAAAACTCTTTTTTTTTTGTTTTTTTTTATTGACATTGATGGTTTCATGAACAGCCTTTAATATTCATGAAACATTTCCATTCCACCCAAAAAAAAGATATTTACTTAAAAAAAGAATGTTTTTATTATAATTATTAATTTATTTTATTTTATTTATTAATTATTTTTATTTATTTTTTATTTTTGCAAACTGCACACTAAATATGTTTTGCTTTTTGGAAACTTAAGTGGTTCTTTTATGGCATCACTGAAAAAAAAGAAACATTTTTTTTTTTTACAAAATTTGACAATATTTCTATATTTTTATCAAGATTTCCAATTTATTTGATTATCTGTCAGATGTTAAATATTTTTTCCCTAAAACTCAGTAAATGTATGAATTTGTTTACTCAAGCACTTGATTCTTAAATTCAACTCACTGACTAAAAGTCTTAAGTACATCCATTACATTTTTAATATTAAGCAGTGAAAAAATACAGCAATATGTGAATGACATGAGGATGGTTAAATGATGCTGGAATTATTTTTTTAATTAAATTATTCATCAAAGAGATCCTTGACATCCAATGCATGGGTTTTTTTTATTCCACAAAATCTTTCTCTGTTTATAGTTAAAAGTGGTTATTTAGATCAGTGTTTCTCAACCACATTCCTGGAGGAACACCAGCTCTGCACATTTTTTCATGTCTCCTTAACCAAACACACCTGATTCAGATCCTCAGATCATTAGCAGAGACGGAAAGACCTGTTATGGGTGTGACAGACAAAGGAGACATCCAAAACATGCGGTGTTTAGGAACGTGGTTGAGAAACACTGCTTTAGATTATTATAAATATTTATATATATTAAAAAAACAGTTCTTTTAAGAATGAGTAGCTGAATGCTTCTTTGGAGAACTTTGGATTGTTCTGTGACACTGCTGTAAAAAACACCTTTTTAAACAATTATTTTTAGGAGTGCAATGAGAGCAATTCATCTGCATTGTAGCCATAAAAAGAAAAAAGCAAGTAAATCTCACTTATTTTCTCAGAGATGTGCTAGGCTTAAACAATTTCTCCTTTCCCAACCTGCCATGGTAATATGATTAATCAAAGCTACGTGCTTCATTGTGGCTAATGTTCTTTCAGCTCCTAGAGATGTTTCTCTACCAGTTCCTCATCAAAAATTAACCGAGAAAAAAAAGACGTAATGATAATCGCACAGTGTTGCATTATTAAGCCTGCAGAGGCTGAGTGTTTGGAGAGGGGCGAGGGTGAGGGTACTCATCACACTGATTTGAGGCCTCTCAAAGGACGCACGGGGTGTTGTTTATGAGGATAATGAGCCCTTCATCTCGCCCAATACAGCGTACAATGGGCTCATTACAATTAAAATGGCTGAAAAGCAGGCCTAGTGGATGCAGGGAATGAGCATGATGAGAATTCAGTGGGAACGTTTGGAGGAATGGTGTATTAACCGGCCAGGAAGTCATTTTTAACCCTAGTGGCAGCTGAATTATGTTCCATTACTGAATTGGACCTAATGCTTTTTCTGCCAAACACATTGCTCTTGATGCCCACTTCAGGCTGAGAGCTGGTAATGTCCACACTATAGCAAAATATCTCCTGAAACAGCTTGTTTTTCTCCTTCCTGTTGAAATTTGCTTCCGCAACAGAGTTCAAATGGATTTTTGGCCTGGTAAACACGATATTTCATCGTTTTATATGTGTGGAAAGTAAACAGTAAGCAATCGAGTCCTCTAAAAGAAGCCCCTCAACCTCTCATAAGCTACTAGGATCATCGAAACGAACCATTCGTGGCTTTGTATGCATCACTGTCTTCAGGCTATAAAAGAATAATGCAGTTATTGATTTGAGCATTTCAGCTCATATGTTTCCACCTCGCCCAGCTCTGCTGCCCAGATTAATTTTTGAATCTTCGATTCATGGGCACATCATATAATGAATAGAGGTGATTCATGTCATTGCTTTTAAATGCTTAAATTGATATGGTTCCCCGTTGATTGATAGTGTAACACTGGCGCACAGTCTGCGTCAGCAGTTATGTCTTACAGAAATAAGTATTGATCATATTTGGGTGCACTGTTTTATTTTTTTTTACTCAGCATTGCTTTTGTTTGATAGCATTATGGCTGAATTTGCATGCATTTTTTCTCTCTCAGCGTTAATTCATTCACTGTTGCAAAGAGATTTAGGCTATAATCTTTGTTTAAAGTTCTTTTACAGTAATGTGCTTTGTATCAATCCAACGTTTGCTGTCAAATGTGCCACGCAGTAGCCTGAAATTATACGACCGGAAGCATTAAGACTGTAAGGGTCCCAGAGGGAGAATTACAGACCACTTTTACACACCCAGTTCCACCTACTTGGACCGGGAGAGATGAGAAGCAGCCGCACTGTAATCTGTTGTTCATTTTCGCTTCATTTTTCTCCAAAGTGACATCTACTGTCCAGCAGGTGGTACCAAACATTTATCTATCCTCTCTCCCACGCCATCCAGCCTTCAGAAGATTTAGACACCCCAAACAATAGGCTCTCCAGAGACGCCTTTAGTCGGCAACACATAAGTAAACACGCGGCACTGATCCAGACGAAAGGAAAAGACAAACTGAGGTGTTTTAGACACAAAAGTTTCAGTGCAGCTGGGTGAGTTTACAGTTTTTCTCCACTGAGTTGCTGACATTTTCAAATCTCTTTCTCTGTACTTTGTCTACGAGTCGACATTCCCTGAGTGTCATGCATCGTTTCAATCAAACACTGTAAAATGTTGGGGCTGGTCGTTAATCCTCCTCTCACCCGTTTAATGGCCGTAGCAAAAATGGAGTCGTAAAATTCTTTTTTTTTTTTTTTTTTTCCTTATAGTGAAGGCGGAAAGTGGGGAGAGGGACCCTGGTATAGTGGGACAGGGGGTGGTGTTTGATTCCAGCATTACCTTACAGAGCCTGTGTGGCATAAAGTTACCCATGTGAATCTCTGATGTTCTCTCTCCTAGGTTCTCAGATGGGAGAGAGAGGTGTGAGACATACTGTAGTCTCGGGTTACAGACAAATCCTGTTATATTTTTGGTAATAGATTTGGGAAATTTAAAGATTGTATAGAATTAAAAATATATTATTATTATTATTATTATTATTATTATTATTATTATTATTATTATTATTATTATTATTATTATTATTATTATTATTATTGGCCACTGTTTTTTTTTCAGCAGATCATCAATTAAAACAATTTAAAAATAAATAAATAAATAAAAGGAAAAACTACTTTTTTGCTTCACACAAACACACACACACAAAAAAATCTGTAAGATTTACTGTAAAAAACTGGCAGTTGTTGTAGGAAGAGTTTTACTCTTAAAAATAGAGTAGAAACAGTAAAAGAAATGTAAAACAAACATGGTAAACTACTGTATTTTATTCATTTATAGTGTTATACACCAATGTTTTGAAAGTTGCATCTACATAGTGTACCTTTGTTAACCAGACAAAAACACAACCATAAGTATGTGGTGATGATAAAGTCATGAACCATTGCTCATCAAAAACAGCTTATCCACAAGCAGAGAAACACACTGACATGTAGAATGTGCTCAGAGTCATTCACACAGCTAAACGTCATTATGGTAGTGTACAAATAACTAATGCAATAAAAATATATTTTTTAACTCTAATGTACAGCATTGATGAGAAAGAAAAAACAAACAAAAAAAAAACTTAAAAGCACCATAGTAGCAAAACAAAACTAAACAAAACTAAACAAAAGAGTAAACAAAAAAGTGTCATGTAGGGAATTCTGGAAAAGTCAATTCACTGTTATATGTTAGGGAAACTTTGTGTTAACCATACAGATTTTTCCTATAGCATCTCTATAGTTCACATACACACACACATGCACACACACACATACTGTACAGACACACACACACATACTTGCAAGAGGCAATTGTTTACAGTGTGCTTGTGTGAATGCTAAAATAATTAATTCAATTTATATTCATAGTTAATATTTCTGGGTGAGTGTGTTTAATCAACAGTTGTTCTCCAGTGATTTTTTTGTGTGAAAATTTAGTGATGTTTTTAAAGTTAAATAATGTATTTTTAGAAATTGAGTTATATAAATACTGTATTCAGGCATGTTCCCTCCAACAGCATTGCTCCAAGCAGCTTGTCTTAAACTATGAATATTACTATAAGCAATCCAAGAGCCTCTAAATGCCATCTGAAATCTTCTTCTGAAATCTCCATGTGTGTAGGTTCAGTAATTAAACTTTTATGGCAATGAATAGTTTAATTTTGTTGTACTTAATGTGAGATACTGTAACTGAACATAAACATAAAAGGCTGAAAAAAATGAACACTTTAGAGAATGTATTATTATTGTTATTGCTGTTATTATTATTATTATTATTATTATTATTATTATTATTATTATTATTTATTGTTGTTATTGGTATTATCTATTATTATTATTATTATTATTATTATTATTATTATTATTATTATTATTGTCGTTGTTATTATTATTATTATCATCGTTATTATTATTATTATGTATTATTATTATTATTATTATTATTATTATTACTATTATTATTATTATTATTATTATTAGCATTATTATTAGCATTATTATTATCATCATCATCATCATCATCCTCTAATGTGTTTGACTATTTTGGGTTATTGCTTCTCAGGTTTTAGTTGTTGTTGGACATAAACCAGGTTACTCCAGGTGGACTGTTCCGTAAAGCCGTTTTGTGCATAGAACATAGAATTAGCTAAATATAAATGAGCGAATTAGCGGAACAAACCGGATGGCTGGCTGAAGAACCGATTCCTAAGAGGACACAAGTCGTCTCCAAACACCACAGTGTGCCAGCTTACGGGCCTGGATAGTGCTGGAGTCAGTGCTTCTAATTTTGTCCTCCCGCTTCATTCTCTCAGCATCGTTGGCGCCGTGATAACTTCATCGCTAAACAATTAAAAGCCCGCCTTCCATTTCTGCACAAGAAGCAGCAGAGGAGCTTATTTATGTATGTGGGGACTGCGCAGGCAGCGGTGCATGTAATGCAGACGACGCGAGCGGGAGAGAGCAAGCGAGCATTGTCTGGGAGCCGAGACTGTTTGCGGAACATTTGTACATGTGAGAGGCTTTTGATGTTGTGTTGTGAAAACACATGTTAGCGCTCATTATAGTGCTGTTCCTCAGCCCTTCATTTGTATATTGTGCTGGGCACGGGCACCGAGGAGGAGCCATCTACCCTACAGAAAGTGTGCACCCTCTCTCCACATTCCCCCATTCATCATGTTGACACCAGCGCAGCTACTTTTGTGAAATGGAGAAAAATGGTTAAGTCAGCTCTTTCCCTGAGCCTCTTGCAAGTATGTGTGTGTGTGTGTCTGTACAGTATGTGTGTGTGTATGTGAAGAGTTTGTGCATGTGATGAGCATTGGCTGGTATGATTTGAACATGACGTGTGAGACGAGTTTTTTTTTAACACAATGAATGGAATTTGTTTATTCAATTATTTAATAGTTGCAAATGTTTGCGAATTACACAGTCTTAGACATTTTGAAAAAGTGTATACAGTTTGAACATGAAAGCAGTGAATCTCACACACAAACACACACTTTTACACATGCTGATAAACGTCTCTCGAACATCCCGATAAGTAAACCTTTGCCAAAATATGACTGTAATAAGACCCCTTTAAATATGATATTTGAGTGTTTTGAATTACACAACCTAATTGAATTGAGGACACAACCTAATTTAAAGATGCGTAAAATACAAAAATTGCTATCATGTTTTCAAATGTTACACCAATTCCTAGACACAGCACCAGTATATACTGAGCAATTGATCTTTGGTGCAATACCATGGTTAAATAAGTAAATAAATAACCATAATGTAAAATAATAAATGATTAAATATTAGCATTATACTCTGAGAAACTAAGATATATACACACACTCACTGGCCACTTTATTAGGAACACCTTACTAGTACTGGGTTGGACCTAATTTGACCTAGAACTGCCTTAATCCTTCATGGCATAGATTCAACAAGGTACTGGAAATATTCCTCAGAAATTTAGGTCCATGTTGACATGATAACATCATGCAGTTGCTGCACATTTGTCAGCTGTGCATCCATGATACGAATCTCCCATTCCACTGCATCCCAGAGGTGCTCTGTTGAATTGATATCTGGTTACTGTGGATGCCGTTTAGTACTGTACATTGAACTCATGTTCAAGAAACCAGTCTGAGATGATTTGCGCTTTATGACATGGCGCGTTATCCTGCTGGAAATTTCAAAAAATGGGTACACTGTGGTAATAAAAGGGATGGACATAGTCAGCAACAATGCTGAAGTAGGCTGTGGCGTTGACACAATGCTCAATTGGTACTAATGGCCCCAAAGTGTGCCAAGAAAATATCCCCACACCATTACAACTGTTGATTCAAGGCAGGATGGATCCATGCTTTCATATTGTTGACGCCAAATTCTGATCCTACCATCCGAATGTTGCAGCAGAATCGAGACTCATCAGACCAATCTTCTATTGTCCAATTTTGGTGAGCCTGTGCAAATTGTAGCCTCAGTTTCCTGTTCTTAGCTGACAGGAGTGGCACGCGGTGTGGTCTTCTGCTGCTGAAGCCGATCCGCTTCAAGGTTCGATTTGCTGTGTGTTCAGAGATGCATACCTCGGTTGTAGCCAGTGGTTATTTGAGTGACTGTTGCCTTCTATCAGCTCGAACCAGTCTGGCCATTCTCCTCTGACTACTGGCATCAACAAGGCATTTGCACCCACAGAACTGCCGCTCAAAGGATTTTTTTTCTTTTCTTTTACACACCATTCTCTGTAAACCCTAGAGATGGCTTTGTGTGAAAATCCAAGTAGATCAGCAGTTTCTGAAATACTCAGACCAGCCCATCTGGCTCCTACAACCATGCCACATTTAAAGTCACTTAATGTACATCACCTTTCTTTCCCATTCTGATGCTCGGTTTGAACTGCTGCAGTTTGTCTTGACCATGTCTGAATGCCTGAATGCATTGAGTTGCTGCCATGTGTTTGGCTGATTAGAAATTTGCGTTAACAAGCAGTTGAGCAGGTATACCTAATAAAGTGGCCAGTGAGTGAATATATATCAAAGAAGATATGTCTCATTTTGGTTTCTGCATTATGCTATAAAATACTAAAGGGAGTTTATATGTATATATTACAAACATATAAAATTCATGTAAAGTGTCTACTCTAACACTGATGTACCTCCTACCTGCTTCTTGACCTTTTGTCAGTAAATTTGTATTGAAACAAAAATAATTCTAAACTTGCTGACTGGTGTCATGAGCTCAATATAAGCAAAGCACATGACTAAAGAAACAAACAAGAGTCTAAATTAAAAGGTAATGTCAATGATTAAACTGTATAATCATTATTTTTGGCTCATAAAGAAGCAGTGTAAAAAGTGTATTACATTTGGATAGTTTTGTTGCTTGAAAACACCTTTCCGTCTTTGACCCATAGATTAAAATGACTTTTTAGACTTCATTTATATATAATGTATTTTTTCACCCCACTAACAAATGATAGACTGCTTTTAATCAGATTGGTTGTGCAATTTTTTTCCCCGCCAACCAATCTATTACTGAACTGGAAATACAATCCCAAATGAACGAATGAAAAATGAATGATGTGGTTAAGCAGCTAATAGTCTTCTTCATAGTCTCATACAACCCGAAATCCTCGATAATAGTAAGAACATTCAATCTCCCATAAGCCAGAAACTGTGTTTAACCCCTAGCAAGTCATAATAAGTGCATGGAGACATTGTAAAATTGTAAAATTGCAAAAAGCAAGGTGTAAAACGGTTCAACCCTATCATTACCTCATTCTGAAATCATACAGCCGTCTGTCTCGCTCTCTCTCTTTCTCTCCCCTTCTCTCCATTTCTGTCTGCCTTCGCTGTTTCACAATATTCTCCACTAATACTGCAATTTTATCAGTTTCCCAATCTACTGTCTGATTGAAGACTGAGGAGGACATTAACATACATGGTCTGTCACACACTAGAAGACACAAATAAATGAGCAAATTTCCATTTCCTCACATGTCACCTTCATTTACGCCCGGTGCTTTTCAAAACAGACAGATTTTACTCTTCTGTTTGTTACGTCCCAATCATTTTCACCTGTACCCCTGGTTAAGAATACCAAATATAGCAACGCTTGGGTAATGGAGAAAGTTTTCACAGGAGACATACTTGCGAATAAGTTCAAAACGCTCTCCAATTTGTATTCGTTGTGTAGTGCGTGTCAATTTACATGTGTGTGTGTGTCTCTGCGTGTGTGCGCGCTCGCTAAAGAGACTATGATAGAGCCATGGAGCAATTACAGCTCTTTTCCTCTGCGATTGTTATCTTAAGGGCTGTTGATTAGTCTTTGTTAGGAATGTTTAATCTTCATTAAAGATTTAAGGGGAGAAAAGTCACTTGAGAAATTCGGAAATTAAATATTTAATGAGCTAATTCCTATCTGCGGCTCACACCTTTACCCAGAGCTCGGCGTTTCTCATTGTCGTTAGTGATCGGAGGTCATTTTAAAACCTTTTACAGAGTAGGACATTAAAATGGATCACAGCTCATTTTTCTTGCCCACTGCGAGCACCAGAGCGACATATCAGACTGTGAACTTTTAAAGTCTCCTTCTTTAAGGTTAAATCAACTAATTATGAGGATTTTATACCCTGAAGATGTCAGAAGAGTGAGATTTTTTTTTTAGTGCTGTAATTCGCTTGTGTTTGTCGCCTGTCTGTGAGAGTTGCCCAATGACTAGATATTTTAACTCACCACAGAAGTTACGCTTAGTTGCTCGGCTGTTTGCTGACACCAAGCGTTCACATGCAGGTTTATAAGGCCTCGTGTGGATATTGAGAGGTGTCCGTGAGCGAAAAAAAGTGGCCCGGTTGGCTCTCTGGCACCGCAAGCGATGCTCTGAGACTGAGGAGCTCGGACTCCCTTCGTGTCACACGGTATTTGTCACATTTCAGTGAAGTGAACCAGGAAATTTGCTGGGCCATTGCTCAGGAGAAGAGGCGAAAGAGAGATAGGTCCTGATGATAGAGAGGGGTGTGTGTGCGAGAGAGAGAAAAGAGATTGATAGAGGTAGTAGGCTCCATCTGACATTTGCTGAATTGTCCTCTTTACAGTTTGGCACCATAAGGACATTTGAACTCATGGGTAGTGGCTACATGCAGACTGTATTCACGCCTTCGGGCTGACCGCTCTGCAATGGGAAACTTCATTTTAGCCATTGCGTGTCCATTTGTTTTTGTACAGTTTGTAATCTGCTATTTTGAAATGACCAGCTTGGATTTGTGACCTGGTCCAGTGCAAGAGGTCAGTTTGAATCTTGTTATTTTTATATGCACTACAGTGTGTTATATACAGTTATAATGTAAGAATACAATTATAATGTAAAATATATCATCCATCTGACATTGGGAAGTATTACTGCAATCTATTTTTCATCAGTCTTTTTAATTATTTAAAGAGAACCTGTAAAAATATCAGTAAATTAAGCAGTTTTTCCATTTTTATGGTTTATTTTAATTTTTTCCCCTGTTTATGTATGCTTTTGAGTTGCATTATGGGACCTTGATCTTTCTTCCAACAACTTTTAACCTTGAAAAGTAAAAAAAAAAAAAATTAAAAAACTTTTTAAAATACTTTTATTAGTTTAAAGTGATATACTGTCTGGGTTGGTGTTGATTTTACAGACTTTTTTTCTTTATGCATTATTTCTTAAACATAATATTATTTCAAACTACTAAATTGTCAATAAAAGACACTTTGTTAAATTGTAGAGTAGAATTTTCAACATTAAATGTCAACAAAGCAGAGATTCATGTCCCATAAACAACTGTAAATAAATGGAAAACACAAAATACGGAAACTGTTAAGTATAGTTCACCCAAAGATGAAGTATACTCAATATTCACTCACCTTCAAGTGGTTTTAAACCTTTGTTTTACAAGATATTTTAGAGAAAAAATGATTCATTCCAAATTGTTGCAAACCATTTGTATAAGCTAAATTTAAACAAACGAAATTAAACATTAGTAATCTTTTTATCTTTGTTTAAATTCAGCCCATATCATTTTTACAACCACTTAACTTAAAATAAAGTTAAATCCATTGAATCATTTTCTTTTCATTGTTGGAAATGCAGATGCTATTAAAATATCTTTAGACTGCGTACGTTTATTGCAATAGAAATTGATCTTAACTTATTCTTCGGGTCATGCCAAGAACACTGATACCAAATATGTCATACTTGGCTAAACTTCCTGTCAGCCATACTAATTTGGTTAAAAAGAATTTTTTGCAAACTCCTCCTAGACCGTTTACTGAAATATCATTAAATTTGAATTGGTTTGTCATCAGACCATGATGACCAAGTATTGGGAAATTCACCTAAAAGGCAATATGTTTTTTGTTTACAGCACTGACAAATATGTGCTGGTATAATGCCAAACTGCATCTGAGGCTGTCTTTCTGCAATACTTAAATATATTGACACCAAACTTTAGGTTCTTCATTGTCACCTAACACTGACGACAACACATCAGATTTGTAACTCTGCCCCCGCTTTTGGCCTCTGGACTGCTTTGCTCTTTCTGCCTCTGGACTGCTTTGCTTATTCTGCCTCTGGACTGCTTTGCTCATTCTGCCTCTTAAGTGCTTGGCCCCTTAATTGCTGCTTGCAGCTATTATTATTATACATATTTTTTATTTTTGTCAAAGTAATTTACTTGATGTTCCCCCCCATCAAACATCTTTTGTTTTGTTTTTTTGCATAAACATAAAACATGATCTATTTGTCCTATTAAAACTAATAGAAATGTTTTCATGAAAAAATAATAATAATAATAAAAAAAAAACATTAATAAAACAAACTAAAGCAAAAGTGAAAATTATAACAAATTTTAAAGTACTATTAAATAATTGATCATTGAAAAATACAAAACTATAATCATCTCGGTTCAGGCTGAAGAATAATATTTAACTGGAAATGAAAATTCTATCATCATTTACCCTCTCCATCATAATTTAGCTTGGCATATATTTAAAGCTTTGACAGATGGAGAAGTGATCACAGCTGAGCATTTTAGCTGTTCAAACCTTTATGACTTTGATTGAACACAAAAGAAAATATTTTGAAGAAAGCTGAAAACCTGGACCATTGACCTCCATAGTGATGGTTTTCCTACTATGGACGTCAGTGGTGGTCCTCAACATATCCTCTTTTGTCTTCAACTTGTGTTCCTCTTAAAGGTTTGTAACCACTTGAGGGTGAGTAAACAGTGAGTGCATTTTCATTTTTGGGTGACTTATCCCTTTAACCTAATGTACTATAACATTTCAACTACCAATAGGAAAAAAACTTCTTGTGAAATAGCCTCAGATACATGTATTCACAACATATCTTTATCATTTCCAACAACAATCATGATAGGTCAACCATCAGAAACGAAGGCAACAGGCAAGTTGCTGTTGTCAGTGCAAGTTGAAGTAAAGGCCTCCATTGTGGAAAGGAGGCCTATTGACCAGGCCTGTAAAAGGAAGCTGCACATGTTCATTTAGCTGGTCGCCCACTCCTGGGAGGCCATTGATCGCCTCAGAGTGAGACTGTAATCTGCGTGATTGTAACGTAGAGAAGGGTTTCAGCGGAGCACAGGCACATTTTATCGCAGGTGGAGAGGACCCTGGGGGAGGGGATGGGGGTCTCAGGGGCCGCAGAGAAGATGGAGATTGGGGGGGATCGGGCTCTTAAAACGAGCTGAGGGTGAGTTGTTAAGTCATTGATTACTTGCCGACTGAGATTACAGAGGTGTAATGGCTGTGCGCAGATAACATGGCAAGTGCTTTCTCTTGCTCTCAGCGAGCATTTTTGCTCTTCTGCTTCTTTTTAAGGGGATGGTTTGCTTGAGGATGAAGAATGCAAAGATTTCTTCTTTTTTTGTTGTTTTTAGGGAGACATTTTTATTTAGACATAGAATGTCAATACGTTGGTGGTATTATCTCATATTACAATTAGGTAATTTGTAGCTAATGTACTAAAACTAGAGTATGGGGAGCTGATTCTAATCTGAGTTAAGGAAAAAAGACATTGGCCCTTTTCATCAACATGCTCATGTTAAAACAGTAATTCAGTTAGATGATGCCACATAGTTTGTTTTTAATTTATCAAAACAGTTTAAACTATTAACTAGTGGCTTATTACTAGGGCCAGACGGAATCTGCAGATGTTTTTTGCTATTTCTGCGGAATATTTTGTTAAAAATCTGCAGATTTATGCGGAATGATTTTGTGAGAATCATAACTAAAACCTTAAAATATTAAATAAAAAGTAATACCTTTTTAACTTTTTTTATGTTTACAATGTAAATTTAATTAGACACACTGTATTTGGTAAACAAAGTAAGTCTCTCATATAAAATCTTTACTAAAAGACAGAAAATAGTACTTTACAAACTGTATTGTAAATAAATCATATTAATATTTTCATATTAGTCAGTATTATTACAGAAATTAATTAAAAAAACTGAATAAATATAAATTTACACATATTTGCACCAGTAAATAAACAGAATCAGTGATGAGCTAAAAATCTGCGGAATTCTGCACGCGCAGATTCCGTGTGGGCCTACTTATTACTAGCCTATTATTAAGATATTGGCAATTTAGTAGTAATTATGAAGTACATATTCTGCTTGCTCGTATTCTATATCCCTAACCTTAATGACCAATAATAAGGAGCAAATTAGGAGTTTATTGAGGCAAAAATCAGTTAATAGTTTGTTAATAGTTAGAATTATACCTTAAAATAAAGTGTGACCTATAGTTATGTCAATTTCTTTACTTGCAAAATTGATAGCTATCCCAAGGTATATTATACTGTTACAATGCCAATAATGTACTTGTAACATTTCAAACATTTCTCTGGGCTGTTTAATGCTTGATTCTGATTGGTTTATGGACATTTTATGATGTGCTTTTATTGTCAACGAAAAGCATAGCTAAAGGTGTCAGTTTTGTGATTAAATAATCACTTAAAATGTGGTCTCCAAAATATGAGTTAAATCATCATTTATATGGAGCATCTTATTATGATTCATCACAATCATTTTGGAGCCTCGCCACGTGCCTCTTGATTTTATTACATATAAAATATTGGTCACATTTTATTGTACTTAAGTACTTCTCACTACTAACAAATTATTAACTATGACTTTTAGCTCAATAATTTTTAGTTCACAGCTTAATAATAGTTATTAAGGTAGTAGTTGGTTTGGGTATTAGGTAGGATTAGGGATGTAGAATAAGATCAAGCAAAATATGTGCTTTTTAAGTATTAATAAGCAGCCAGGTAATAAGCCAGTAGTTAGAGAGAATTGGTCCCTATACTGAAGTGTTACCAAATACTCAATTTATATATAATATATAAAACAAGTAGCTTGTTTAATTGTAAAATTCCTGTTTGGGGAATGGTGTTACAATGAATAACTGATTTTTCTTTAAAGAAAGCTGGCCTTTTGTTTTTGGCTGGCACTGACATCCTGCACAGTGCTTCTTGCTGTTATCCTTATGTCAAACAATAACACAACCATTATGAAATCCCGGTTGGTTGCAGCAGGGTGATCAGAGCCCTCTGCAAGCATAATTGACGTGTTTGCTAACACCACAGAGGTGTTCGAAGAGGGACTGAAACGGCGGTATCATAATTTCAAACTTTAACAAAACAAATTGTATTAACACGGCCAGCCAGCCCTAATGGTGCGGACTGGAGATGCGGTGCTTGTTTTAGCTGTAAATTGCACTCAGCAGGGAGTCCCCAGGGCTTCTGGCCATTTACACTCCTAATGAGTTATTGGGCACCCAAGAGCAGTGGCTCTAATTGCTTTGGCTTTTTCACTCCAGTCGTCCAAACTAGAGGCATTAGCTTCTTGGGTAAGAGGACTGAGAATGAGGAGAAAACAGGAAAACAAGACAGCTGTTGATGCCTTGATCGCTTAGGTTCACTGTCAGGTAGACAACATTCAGCCATAGTCTAACTTTCCAGGGTCTTGTTCGTTTGATTGTTCTACTCCAAGTCCCCAAGTCAGATGATTCAAACCCAGAATTAGCCAGCTTCTTTGTACTAAATTGGATAAATCAAGTCTTTTTTTAGGGTTGTGCAGTACAAACAAGTCTTCTGTTTCTATGTGTTTAAAGCAATACAATTACGCACATGCCTTTATACTGCTAGTTTCCCTCTAATCTTTCAACAAAAGGCGGTAGCATATTATTCTTTCGCTGTCTGAATTATTGATGTAATGAACAGCCACATGGGACTCATTAGAAAATGGAAATGTCTTTATATACCGGAATGTGAATTGTACTAAAAGGCGGCGTTGAGTATGTCTACTCAACTGTTTCGAGCATGTAACATGCACATAAGTGTGCAAATACTCTTTGCCGCTGAGTGCAATTGCTATTGCGATGACTATTGGTGATGCCTTTATGGATTTTGCACTCCACCACAGACACAAAGCGATACCTCACACTCAAAGCCCAAAGGAACTGGCTCTTTCTGCAGGCCATCAAGCACAGAGACCAAGCTGAGAGGGATCACGCATCAGCTTGACCCCTTTAGGTGCACCTCTCAGAGGTTTAAGGTAAACCGGACGTCATCGCCAACCCCTTCAAGAAGTGATTGACAGCACGGCTGTCCAATATAGCACCCCGACATCGCAGATGAAAATAGGAGTGCCTGCATTTTTAATAGCCGTCCATGACCACAGCAACTCGGGGTTCGTTACGGCCCATCCAAACTGTCATAGAGCGGATCAAGCACCCAAACGTGCTCCACTCCTGTTAGTCTGCTTAATTATTTAGTGTGTATGTATTTACAATAGGTTGAGAAAGGCAAGGGAGAGTGGTGCAGTGTACATCTATAGCATGCATAATACATGATCCTGCTAAAGGCAATATGAGAAGGGCTGGGAATGGTGGCACACTCTTATATTTTGGCCCCTTTGGTCGCATGTGAGTTATTATTCTGAAACGCACATTTGGAAATCCTTGTCGGTGCGAAAGGTGGCTTGAGCATGCGAACAATCTACAATGCTTGTTTTATCGGCTTGTCCTGGCTCTCTGGAACAACAAGGAGCGTTAAAATGCGAAAGCGCCAGTGTATTGTTTGAGTGCTGAACTGGAAAGTTTTGACTTGGGAGAGCCAGAGTTCAGAAAGGAGGGGGTTTGCTTTTGTTAAGCATGCTCTGCCTTTTCACTTCTGCTTAAGTTCCTCCTTTAATCATGAGCGTATAATTAGAGAGGCCTGCAGTATGCAAATGTATTCGCATTTTCACCAGGTTGTTATGCAAACTTATTAAAACGTATTAAAATCATGGATAATTGCGAGGAGCCTGTGGTGAAGAGGAGTCAGATTCATTTTTTAGCCTAATGGTAATGGGGGACAACATGGATCGCTTTTGCGAGTAATGGGTTAAATTAAGGGTTAAACATGCTGAATTGCTCTATCTGCCGGGATGGAGTGACCCGTTAGTATCAGGAAAGTATCCATCATGTGCTGTCAGTAATATCTGATTACAGAATAGATCTGAATGCAGTTTTTCCCCTCTGAAGGTCTAATGCAAATGATTAAACCTTTGCATTATTTACGCTTCGCAAGCAATGTGTTATTGTTTGGATTAAATACAGTAGAAACAAATGCGGTTTTGAACGCAGCAATCATCAAGGGTGATGAAGCATTTTGTTGCGAGGAAAATGGTTCGACTTGACCTTTTGTCTCTAAAAAACAAATGAGAGATCCGCACATACATAATTTGTAATATCGAGTGTCCTTTTGAGAAATGAAGAGCAAAGGTGATTTATTCAGCAGCACTTTTCATTTGACTTTATTCTCTATAATCACGTTTTGAGTCAATGTTTTAGAGTCTGCTGATTCTGGACAGGATCAAGACCTCAGCAATAAGTGATCCCCTGTGATATTGCTGTGTAAACTCTCTTACCGTCGCCTCTATAGATCTAATGTGGTACTTGAAAATCCATTTCTGTTATAAATATTCAAATCTGCGCCTTTCAGGTCTAGAATATCACATTTAGCCAGATCAATATCACTTTGCCTTTGAAATCCAGGAGGCACGTTTAGTGGATACCAGGGGGTGTCACGGTATCAAAATTTCAGAAGTCAATACCAATCCCAATCAAATTCCATGATACTCATTCATCCTAATTTTGATAATATAAAAAAATAAATGGGTGCTACTTGCTGGCCCTGTACACTCGCAGACTACTTTAACATGTTTTACGGTTGGATATAGCCAACGTAATGAAGAGATTAACATGGTCAGCAGCAATACTCAGGTAGGCTGTTGCGTTTAAATTATGCTAAGTTGGTACCTGTAACAATATGGATGTGACAACGGAGGTGAGGATCCAATCGTTCTTTATTTTACAAGGAATGGTCAGGCAGTCAAGGGTCGATCACAGGAGCAAACAGTATTATGCGGACAATCCAAAAGAGAAGTCAAAAACAGGCAAAGAGGTCAGTTCAGGTGGCTAGCATCAGAAAACAATAATCAAGGCAAAGAATCAAACACGACAGAGCAAGAAAAGGAGAAACCCTTCGTAATGTTTACAAGTAACAACAAGACTCAGCACTGTGTGTGTATGTGTGTGCTGAATAAATAGTCCATGCAATAAGTGTTTAATCAGCTTCAGCTGTGCCAGTTTGTAATCAGTCTGGATCAGGAACAGGTGTGTGGTGCTTGCTTGGAATTGTAGTACATGTAAAAGCAGATTTGTAGTCCGTTAGCGATCTGCAGCTGCTAGATCGATGATAATCATAACAGTACCAAAGTGAGTCTAGAAAATATGTTCTGAATTATTGCACTCCAAAAAATACTGGATTGATTCAACCCATATTTGGGTAGAATATGGATAAATCCAATCACTGGGTTAAAATTTTATTTTAGAATGTTGGTCTGACATCAAAAGTCATGCCATGTTCAAAGTCATTTGAATCACATTTCTTCTCCAATTTAATGTTCCGTTTGAACATCAGCAGATCTTCTTGACCACATCAACATTCCTGAATGGACTGAGCTTTGTGTTAGATATTTGTGTTTAAAAGTTGTACATAACAGAAGTGGGGTTTGAGTGTGCAGGCACACACTCCCGCATAGACACACACAGCTATACAGCTGAAGTCATAATTATTAGTCTTCCTGAATTATTAGCGCCCCTGTATCATTTTCCCCCAATTTCTGTTTAACGTAAATATTTTTTTCAACACATTTCTAAACATAATAGTTTTAACTAATTTCTAATAACTGATTTAATTTATCTTTTCTCATGATGACTGCACTTTATATTTTACTAGATATTTTTCAAGATACTAATATTCAGCATAAAGGGACATTAACTGTAAAGGCTTAACTATGTTAGTTAGGTAAGTTAGGGTGATTAGACAAATCAATGTATAATGACGGTTTGTAGACAATCGGAAAAATAGGCGGCTAATTAACCTTAAAATGTTTTTTTTTAATTATTATTCAAAACTGCTTTTATTCTAGCTTAAATAAAACAAATAAAACTTTTTCCAGAAGAAAAATTATTAGAGGAAATAATGTGAAAAATTATTTGCTCTGTTAAACATCATTTGGAAGTAATTGCAAGAGGGCTAGTAATTTGCTGGTCAGTTTTAACCCAAACGTAGCCAAATATGATTAGGTTAAAACATGCATAATTTCCAATAATTATTCATTCCTATATAGTCAAGCCTGAAATTATTCATAACCCTGGGTTAATTATACAGTATTTTCATGTAATACGTTTTAGCTTCATTTCAGTTTGACTTTAGAATATGTGGTCAAAGTTGAAGAAATGGCCGAACAAGCCTTTTTTTTTTTCGGCTTGATACAGCAGTAGTATTTTTTGTCGTCCTTAACGGATATCATCCCATTTCCTTATCATTTCCTGGACACCACTGCAGAATTATGAAAGATGAATTCCTTAATTCAGTTTTGTAATTTCAGATCGCTTCGATGGATTCTCCATAACCTGAGTGCTATCGCCAGCCAATTTATCATTCTGGGAAGCAGCCAAAATGGGACCGAGCCTGCAAACTGTTGCTTTATGTATGAGTGGTTGATTTAGAGGTGAGGTTTTCTTTCCTGCCCATTTCAAAGTGCAGGGGACTGACAAGCGGCTCAAAAAAAAAAAAAAAAAAAAAAAAAAAAAGGAGCTACAGGCTGAGTTCCAATGCCAGCATAGAGCTCAAAGAGTTCTGTAGTAGATAACAGCTTGTGGGTCTGCCAGTGGCCCTAGTTATGTTTGAACCTCTGACCTGCGCCCTAAAGCAATATGTTGGCGGTGGCAACTTAACCCCAGAGAGGTTTAAAATTTAAATGCATCAGGTTCACAGCAACCCAAACATCTGTGAGATTTCATAATGCACATTTCTTCCCCAGAACAACCTCAGCAAACTTTGCCATCAAATTTGCCAGGCCAACTTGTAATATTATCTGTTCCTCAGTTTTACTTCCTGCTCTCCCGTGTAAAAAAAAAAAAAAATGATGGGGTTGAGCCACAGGAGCGGGCAAAGCCAATTACAGAGCAGCAATCTGATGATGTTATTCCAGGCATGATTTATGGTAATTGACCCCTAGCTGCGATGGTCATAATTAATCTGCCTCGTCACTTGTGGAAAAGGCCAACTGCTGGAGTGTATATATATATTGCGTAGCTGTGGGATCCTATTGTCTCTCAGCGACGCAGTGAGTTGAGCCGTTCCGTCTGAATCAGCGCCTTTGTCCCCCTTAAGCCACTCTCTGCAGCCCAGAGCCAGGTTTGCTCCTCTCTTTTTTGTTGTTCTCTCCCTTCTCAACTCTTCTCTCCACCATCTTTCATACGCACAGCGCTGCACTCTTTTCTGCTGTGTCCCTGTCCCCTGCGGCTGTGGTGACCGGGGGGTGGAAGTATGGAGGGAATGAAAGGAAAAGGAGAGATGGGGGTAAGGGAGTGAGGGCTTCGCAGAAAAGAGATGGCGCTTCCTTTCCTCTCTGAGTTTGGATTAGCATTCGTGCGGTTGGCTGGCAGCTCCAAACAAGCCTATCAGCGGATGGCTTTGATCAGGGCTTCCGCAGCAGCATTGTAGCTAATGAGGGTACGGCCCGTGAGTTACTGTGCCCATCACTCTTCACGTGGCTGTCTGTGGCAGCGCCAATCCGCCGCTGGCTTCCATGACAGCTGACTGCATTTCCCAGCTCAGCTCTCAGAACGCTCCTTTATGACAAACCAACTCATTTACCAGGTTAGGGGAATTTTGCTGAAATCACATTTGTTAATGAATTTATTTTGATTTTTTCAGTTGTTAAAATTCTAAACTTTTTTTATTGATTTTTTTTTACATTTTTCCTTAAATAAATAATAAACTTAAAAGAAATAGCTCTCTAATGTTGTTACAAACTTGAACAACTGTCCTTTTTTTCTTTCTTTATTCATTCATTCATTTTCTTTTCAGCTTAGTCCCTTTATTGATCTGGGGTCGCCACAGCGGAATGAACTGCCAACTTATCCATAGTATGTTTTATGCAGCAGATGCGCTTCTTGTTGGAACCCATTGCTTGGAAACATCCATACACACTCATTCACACTCATACACTTTGTCTTTGGACTTGTGGGGAACTACTCACTGAGCCACTGTGACACTCTCCGTTGATTTATAAATTTTTTATTGCTTTTTTTTTTTTTTGGCTTTATTATTTTTTTTCCCTCCAAACATTTCAACAACCCCCCAGCACTTTCTTATGGCACCTTTAAAAAAATCCTTCTTTTTTTCTGCATGTAAGTAATAGGACAGATGGTCATACAGACAGACAACATTACAACAACAAAAAAGGTCTTTATTGTAATTGGTGGTTCCATTACAAGCCTTAGAACCTTTACATTCTACAAAAGGTTCTTTATAGTTTTCCCAGCTTCGCTCTCAGAACACTCCTTTATGACAAACTACCTTATTTACCAAGTTAGAGAGATTCTGCTGAAGTAGGAATTGTTAATGAATTTCATTCATTCCTTTTTAGCTTAGTCCCTTTATTAATCAGAGGTCGCCAAAGCGGAATGAACCACCAACTTATCCAGCATATGTTTTACGCAGCGGATGTCCTTCTAGCCACAACCCAACACTGTGAAACACCTATACACTCTTGCATTCACACACATACTGTACACTACGGCCAGTTTAGCTTATTCAATTCACCTATAGTGCATGTCTTTGGACTTGTGGGGGAAACCGGAGCACCCGAAGGAAACCCACACCAACACGGGAAGAGCATGCTAACCCCACACAGAAATGCCAACCGACCCAGCTTGGACTCAAACCAACAACCTTCTTGCTGTGAGACGACAGTGCTAACCACTGAGATTTGTGTACATTTACATTTATTACTTTTTTATTACTTTTTTACTTTACTTTTGTTTTCTTCTTTAAACATTTCAACATCCCCCCCAAGCACTTTGTTTCATCACCCTTAAAAATATATTTTTCTTTCATGTAAGTACAGTAAGTAAACAAATGGATGGACGGACAAATGGATGGTCTGATAGACAGGCAACATTAGTGGTTCCATTACAAACCTTAGAAACTTTACAGTCTACAAAAGGTTCTTTATAGTGCAGAAATGCTAATTTAGGAACCTTAAAACCTTCTGCAAAAGGTTATATAGTGTAAAAGATTAACTAAAATATGTTCTTCACACTAAAAATAAAGAAAAGAAGAAAAATGTATCTTTTATGTTATTGCTGTGAGAACACATTCTGAAAGCATATATATATATATATATATAT
>CAIGQQ010007205.1:6387420-6391185 GCA_903798035.1 Danio albolineatus | reverse complement strand
TCTCTCTCTCTCTCTCTCTCTCTCTCTCTCTCTCTCTCTCTCTCTCTCTGTCTCTCTCTGTCTCTCTCTTTCTCATTTGTTTTAGTAAGGCAAACTCCAAAAAATAACCTTTTAGTAGGTCTTGCTTTATGCTATCATTTGCTATTCTTAAAGTGATATTCTATAGTGTTTTGTGTCAAAATGAATTGTTTCTTCGATGCAGGCATGAACAATTCGGTATCTGTTCAGTAATAATCATAACAGGTTATTATGTTCTGACTTCATTTATCACATTATGCATTATATGGCGGTAGCTTACTATGGCGAGAGAGTTAACCGCGAGTAATAAAAACACTCCAGCTACTTAAAAAGCAGATACTTGTGAATTTGCTAAATAGTTTTTCACTGACAGGGAGGTACATCAGAACCCAGCTAGAAAAAAATTATTAAAGCTGTAAACTCTCTCTCACTCTCTGTGGCCCTTTTGACCTGCTGGCGTGCTCATGAGGTAAAGTTTTATCTCCTCTCTCGGCTGTTACAAAAATAACGTTACTTGTGGATCCAGACACAAGGGTGTCTACAGAACGAGTTTCTCCACTCCGTCGGCGTCTATGAATCGCCTGATCGCTGCAGCCATTTAACATCAGTGTCTGTGTCACTGTTTGCTGAACAGCATCAGAGCCGCGCTGACAATTGCAGCCTTCTCCGTTGAGCGCTGACCAATCATATTCATTTAAAAACTCGCTCAACAACACTCGGTAACACTTTATTTCGATGGTTCATTTGAGTATTAGTAGACTGTCTGTTTAATATCTGTTGATACTGACATTCAACAGACATTTAATTGACTATAAGAAATTTTGCAAGTACATGTCAACTCACACTAACCTCACCCTTAACCCCAACCTAACAGTCTACTTTTCTCTCTCTAATCTAATGAGAATTAGTTGCAATGTAACTTAAATTCAACAAACGGACCATCAAAATAAAGTGTGACCCAACACTCAAAAAGTAAGCGGGATAATATTTACATTTGTTTATTTGCTATAAATGCTCATGTTGTTCTATGCATGTACTGTTCTTTAGTTTTGTTTGATACATAAAGAGAGTTTTCTTTAAGGATGTAAAGTAAATGTACTGTAGGCCTACATATATCTGACTGTTTGTATTAAAGGACAAAATTGTATTACAAATAATAAATACTTATAAATATATTTATAAGTCATACATTTTAATGCAAGAATTGTTGTGTTGCTAAGTTAAATATTTAATTGCTTATGGAAAGCATCGTCATCGTATTTTCTTTTTTTTTTACATATTGTATTTTATTGTTTGTTTAAACTTTTTTGTCCGTTCTGCTTGTCACAAAGTGAAAAGTGAAAACACTAGTGACATACAGTAAATACATCCATACATCTGTACTTAAATTAAAAAATCACACCTAATAACAGAGAATTACAGTTAAATAAAACTCATAGTTACATATTAGGGAACTATGACATTGCGATATTTATTTTTTTGCAATATGTAATGTGATATGAGCATAATTTCATAACATGATCATCAATTCATGATTTAACATTGATTGGACGATTTTGTAGGTGAGTGCATTTGCATAAAATATACTAAAAGACTCAAAAATGTACTAAATAAATTGAATTAAAGCACAGATGAAAACAATAGAACGAAGATAAAAAATGAAATAAATGGTTTTCGCTGGAGTCTAACAGTGTTGAGGTACAAAAAAATTCAATAATCAAATACAAAAAATCACTGTAGCCTTCATTGTATAAATCAACACAATTAATCTTTGTTAAAGCGGCAAACTTTATCATTTCTTGTGTGGTAAATGGTTTAAATTTGCTTGAAATTGTACCTTGAGAGACCTTGAAACATATCTAAAAAAGTCTTTTACACTATTAGATTATAGTGTTGAACAACACGGTGGCTCAGTGGTTAGCACTGTTGCCTCATAGCAAGAAGGTCACTGGTTTAAGTCCCGGCTGGGTCAATTGGCAATTCTGTGTGGAGTTTGTATGTTCTCTCTGTGTTCGTGTGGGTTTCTTTTGGGTGCACCAGTTTCCCCCACAGTCTAAAAACATGCACTATAGGGGAATTGAATAAACTAAATTAACCATAGTGTATGTGTGTTTCCCAGTACTGGGTTGCAGCTGGAAGAGCTGGATAAGTTGGTGGTTCAGTCCGCTTTGGCGACCGCTTATGAATAAAGGGACTAAACTGAAGGAAAATTAATGAATGATTTTAGTGTTGTGAACTGTGTTTTTTGGTAAATTATAATCCCAATTTGACACTGCAGATCATGCGATGTGACTATTGCTGATTCGTGCATTGCGATATCGATGCTGAAGCGATATATGTGCAGCCCTATTACAAATTACATATCATTGCTCAAAAATAAACAAATAACTAGGACAAATAATTTAATCATGTCAATTCTATAGACTTACAAAAATATTTTTGTGTAACTTTTTATTTATCAGGTGAAATATTTTTTTTTGTTTGTTTGTTATTTATATTAGATATGTATATACTATTTTTTATATTTTTGTTAAATGTTTGATTTTGAGGTGGGATTTTATTCAAAAAATATTCAGAAAAATCTTTCCAACTGACATATTAAATTTATTTTATTTATACAATTTACTAAAACGAACAGTTAAATCATTGAGGACAAAATTAAAATTTGTGTCTGCATATGTTTGTGTATGCATGTGTTCAATTCGTTATTTAATCAGCCTTTCATGTAATTAATTTGCCAAAATTATTGAATCAATATTGAATTGACGTCCCTAATTTTGTCAGCACTCAGGTTCAGAGCTTCTGTATTCATTGCATCGAACTTGTGTGTAAAAGCAATGTCCTGTGCTTCTAGTTCAGGATCAATAGAAATGCAAGACCTTAACTGATGAGCAAACCATCTTGTCTCCAATCACGGTGACAGACCTCCCTCTCGATGACATCCTTTTGTTACCGTGATTGAGAAATGTCAAAAAGAAGAGCCGACATTATCTATTCAGTACAGCATGCTCCTCACAATGGCCTGACCGGACAATAATCACAATAGCGATCTTTCAGCTTTTCACTTTAAAGCAAAAGTGCAATGAAGCCTTCCCATGATTATGTGTCAGCCTTCTCAAGAATAACATGCTCGTTAATCGACTCATCACTTAATGAATGAGGGCCATTAATTGATTAGCAGCGATGCTGATTTGCCCTCTCAGCCGGGGCTTATTGCTTCTCTTTCTGTAAGATGAAGTAGCTCAGAGGGGCGTCCGCTGAAACCACCGTGTAGCTTCGCTTGGTGCAGCGCACTATCGATTTGACGTCCCTCCCTCTTCCTCTCCAGCCGTTCAGTGGGGGGATCTGAAAGCTGCTGAAACGCCGCTTTCCTCACTCCCCGAGGACCCTTAGCCTCAAATCTATTAAAGGAAATAAATAAACACATTCATTAATAGAGGCTTGTTGCTTTTTTTAGCCATTCTCTGCGAGCTCGAAGTTGGGACTTGGCTGAGAGCAGACGCAGAAGTCTTTGAGAGGTTGAGATGGGTTCGATCCTCCGGTGGCCTTTCTTATTAACGCACCTGGCTCTTATCGGAAATCTAAGGTTACATTTGCTCGGGTGTGCCAACAGCGTGGCTCACAAAAACAAATGAGCTAACTGGGATCAAGTTATCATGCGCTGCTCTTTTACCTTTTAGAAGTAGAAGCCATAAAGCCATTTATATTCGCCGCTATCCAATGCGCGGCTTGCTCCGAGAAAGAGTA
>CAIGQQ010007205.1:6372420-6384920 GCA_903798035.1 Danio albolineatus | reverse complement strand
ATTATTTTAAATTCTCGAAAGATCTGTATAAGAAATGGGATGGTTTGTCTTGTTTTTGTTTTTTCAGTGGTGTTTTGTGTACCATTTACAATTAAATCATGACCTCTGTTTAGTTTAGAATTTGAATTGGGATGGATAAAAGAATAGATTTAATGACAATGGATGAAAAATAAATAAATAGATGGATCCAAAAATGAATGGATGAATAGTTGGTAGATGGACATGTGGTTGGGTGGTTAGATGGATGGACAGATGGTTGAATAAATAGATGGATTTATAGAGGAGTGGATTGATAATGTATGTATAGGTGGATGAATGGATGGATAGTAAATGGAGGGATGGACAGGTGGTTGGATGGTTCGATGGACTGACAGATGGGTGAATAAATTGGTGGATGGATAGAGGAGTGGCTTGATAATGTATAAATGGATGATGGATGGATGGATGAATGGATGGATGGTGGATGTATGGATGGACAGGTAGTTCGATGGATGGACAGATGAGTGAATAAATTGATGAATGGATAGAGGAGTGGATTGATAATGTATAGATGGATGGATGGACGGACAGGTGGTGAATGTATGGATGGATAGGTGGTTGGATGGTTCGATGGGCGGACAGATGGGTGGATAAATTGATGGATGTATAGAGGAGTGGATTGATAATGGATACATGGATGGATGGATGGATGGATAGATGGGTGGTGGGTATGGATGGACAGTTGGTTGGGTGTCGGATGGACGAACAGATGGGGGGATAAGTGGATGGATTGGATAGAGGAGTGGATAATGTAAAAATTGATGGGTGGATGGATGGATGCATGGATGGATCGATCGATCGATGGATTGATGGACAGTAGGGTGGATGGATGGATGGATGAATGGATGATGAATAAATGGACAGATTCATATTGATTGATTGAGCAATAAAGAGAGAGATGGATGAACTGAATGTTAGATTAGTTCCTGGTCTAAATATTAAGAAAGTCAATGAGGACTAGACTGGACTAAACAGTGTTTGGATAACCACATTCTGTAAAATATCTTCGATGCCTTAAAAAAAAATGAAACAACTGAAGGTTGCGTAAATGATGATTTCAGTTTTTAGCATTTCCGATTTAATGCACAACCTAAGAAAATAACATTCTTTCTTTCTTTCTTTCTTTCTTTCTTTCTTTCTTTCTTTCTTTCTTTCTTTCTTTCTTTCTTTCTTTCATTCTTTCTTTCTTTCTTTCTTTCTTTCTTTCTTTCTTTCTTTCTTTCATTCTTTCTTTCTTTCTTTCTTTCTTTCTTTCTTTCTTTCTTTACGTCAGAGTTTTCATTATAGTGTCTGCAGCAGAATGCTGAAAATCCGGAAGGAATTGATTTTGTCCCCATGTAAGCATGTTTGCATTGCTGTTTGCACAGGTGTGAGCCACTCTGCAATGGATAGGAGCATCGTTAAGGATGTTTGTGTCTCGCTTGGTCCCAGGTGTCTAGTGCAACGCACTCCCCAAGGTTCACTCAACACATTTGAGACCCTCTTCTCCGCATTCAGTCCCAGTTAAATGGCTCATCAATAAGAGCATCTGTTTCACCTTTGGAATCAATCAGTCGCTGGTTTACAGCTCGCCTGATGTGAGGTTTGTCTAAGTGCCGTCAACCTCAAACACGGTACAGGTGATCACAGATCTTATTACACACCAAAGACTCGTGTGCACTTTCATCAGTCCGAGTGTGGGTACACAGAGGTGTCTTTTATCATGATGGAGGAATCTGATCTTATCGCTCAGCGTAGATGGATTTCATTACTAACAAATGCACACGCCGCGCTGTGCTGAATGATTTGAATAGAGCCATATAATGAGACGAATGAACAAATAATTCACTTTAATAGTGACGATCCTTCTACTAGCATGGTATGACGCGTCTGTCATTATTTTCCAGGGTTGATAGGCAGTTTGTCTCGATCCCCCTCGGGCACCAAGGACTAGCACGGAGCGTCTAATAAAGAAGAACATCATAATGTTTTACTAATATTTAATTATGGCTTTGTGGTCCAAGGACAAAGTGGAGGAAAGTGCATGGATTGCAGGAAGATGATTCGTAACTGTGCAGCGCTGATCATTTATTTTTATTAGCAGCGGTCATCGTGTCTTGGGTTCTTCAGCTCTTCCTCCTCCCCTGCGCCTCCAGCATGGCCCGAGCTCTCATCTCTAAAGGTAACGCTACGCTCTCTGAGTGACAGTTCAGGCCCCTGAAGCCATACAGTTTTAATTAAGAACATGGCCCTTGTTGGCCCCTGGTCCCAGACCAGGTGAGGCCGGCTTGGACCACTTGGAGGGCGGGCTGCAATGACAGTCCTGGCCCGATTAAAAGTCACAAGGTTGACAGATGTGGCACTTGTGGCATTTTTCGTGTCTTTTTTTTTATTTTGCATTTCCTTTGTCCTTGGTAAAAGGTCAGCGAGAAGAAAGTTCTATAGAAGCCCAAACTTGTGCAGCGACATCTAGTTATTTGAAATCAGGTTTAGTTTCAATGCTAATTTTTTATTAAAACAGCAGTGATTTTTTTTTTACTCATCAGCATCTTTTAGATAAGGTAATGCGTTGTGTTTTATAGAGACGCTGACTAAACAAAGTGACCCCTTTTGGGAGCTGCAGCTTTAGTCTCATTTACATCTAAAACAGCAGAGGGAACTTCTAAACGAATGTTTTGTTGATGTGTTTATAAGCCAAGGAGGTGTATTGCGCAAACACACACACACACACACACACACACACACACACACACACACAATTCCATATTTACCAGCGCATTAGAAGCAGTTTGTTTGGCTGCAGGGCACAACATGTTGGGTTGCCACATCACAGGAATTCCCTCTTGGGATTAGAACAAGTGCTTGTCTGGTGAGGTTTGCTGTTTCCTAATCACCTGGACTGGAACGCGAGCCTGTTTGTGTGGGTGTTTATATCCGCGTGTGTGTTTTTGGAGGTTTAGCTGAGGCTCAGGAGTTAATGAGGGCTGTTCAAGATGCGTGTGTCCGGCAAGGGGCAGGTAGTATGGCGTCAGCGTTTCAGACCAGGCTGGCCGGGGGGTGGCTCGCAGGTGGGCTGCGTGCGGCAGGCCACCCGCTCTGATTTATGGAGGTGTCAGCTCGTCTGGCCGTGGGTTGAACCCACAAATCTCAGCACCTTTAAATCATTCCTCTCCGGAGCGAGTGCGCGTGCGAGAAATGGGGGGGTTTCGGAGGGGTGAGGTCGGGTGGAGACGGTCTTAACTGCTGATCTCTATCGAACGCCGAGGGGAGCGTACATAAATTTGTGTAAGAGCACAGATGTGTACGCACACACGCACACACGCATAACAAACCCAAGCGCGTATATATATGCTGATCTAGACAACAACGCCCCTCTTTATCAAGCCGTCGCTCAGTGTCTCTCTGGTTGCGGAGGAGATGTTATGCATCACTCACTGTCCAGGGGTCCCGAACAGCCCACCTTTCCCGCTGACATATCCACCCCGGCTTTGATGGAGGAGATTTTTGTAAATCGGCAAATCTATGAAGAGATGCATTAGGTTTTGAAAATGTGGATCACTCATATCGCTGGCAATTGATTCCACTCAGAGCGTCTTATTTGCTGATAAATGACTGTTGGATTGATGCACAGACAGATCCAGGAATGGATTACATGCGACTTTGTCAAACTCCTGATTAGATTCTCAAGCACCAATGCATTTATCTGTTTGGTTTCATGTTGGATTTTATTGACTCAAAATACCAAGTTCATATACTCAGCATACAGTAGTGTTTGTTTTGGGAAGAAGTTTAAGTACAAATCTAAAATGGATGATGAGATAAGTTTTGCTCCATCAATACATTTTAAGATCTACAGTATGTATATACAGTAGGCCCATTAATTTCGTATTAAATGGTATACTTAAAAAAAATGGTCCCACTTGAGACTTTGGCCTCAGTTTCTATGTACTTACATTTAAATTCATCTTTTGGTAAATGTACTTATTATGTAAATACATGTTTTTAAACAGAATCATGTTTTTTAATTAGACATGTATCACACTGTTTACCCATCACAAACATCTTAAACCTATACATACCACCAAACATGTTCCTACACAAATTTTACCTCAGTAGCACCTTAAGTGTGTAACGGAGGCCAGCTAGCAAAGTGCTGTGCAGGTAAAGCTCACTCCTCTGATCTCAAAATGGTCTTTATGGTCTCATGGTTTTTAGCCTCTTTGTTAGAGCAACTTCTATACAAAGAATCTGCGGATCAATCTCAGAACGGGATGGGTGCAGTAGGACTTGTGGGTTACATGAGTAAGTTTTACCTGCGTAGCACTTCACTAGCTGGCCTCCTTAACACTCACCCCCATAAACCTCACTCCCATCTCGGACGAGCCCCCATGTCTAACCCACTGGTCCTACTGCATCCAACCCGGTCTGAGCTGAGCTTAATTCTGCGATTCTTTGCACGGGAGTTGGTTGCTCCAACAGGGACGCTAAAGACCATGGCCCCTAACGTCTGTCATTAGAGCACATTTTGAGGTCAAAGGAGTGAGGTTTACCTGCATAGCACTTTGCTAGCTGGTCTCCGTTAGAAGTGTTATACAAAATGAACACAGTACATTAAATATACTTATTTTTGCAGGGATGTGATACTTCCGGATATGGATTTCTGCATTTTCTAAGCTCAATGGGGTGTAATTTTTGTAAATCTGAAGGTTTTTTTTTTTTTTTTTTGGACGGGAGGGCGTCTCTATCGTCATCAAAGCAGATGACCTGATTCATTCTGGATATCTTTAACATAATGATATTGTGTAGTCCTATAATATGATGAAACCGCTGACCAGATTATGTAATCGATTTGAATGCATGCGCAGCTTTGCACTATTTCTGTGCTCACATTTGAATGTCACAACCACGTGCGCTCTGCATTATATAAACAGCTGCTGGACACACATTTGTTATTTTTCTCTGCAAGTCATCTGTCTTTATGTCTTCTTTAATTCAGTGCTACAGCCTAGTTTAGATGATATTACACATTTATAAAAATTAATTTTATAGCTTAATAAAACTATTAAAAACTGTATCTAAGTGAAAGGAAAGTGAAAGTGATAATCTCTTATTAGCGATGTACGATTATTTTTCTGGGTGGAATGTTAAAAGTATATTAGGCTACTCAATTCAACTGGACTTAATATTTTTACAGTTCGAATTGTTGACACACTAGCAGTTTATTTATCACGTTTGAATAAAGACTCGACTAAATTACAGGGAAAGTTATATTCTGTGGACACTAGAGAACATAGATGGTGACGCCATCTAGCGGCGGTGTGTGGATCTCCCCTGACATTGAGGTACAAAGTATAAACCTATTAAATATTACTTAAGTCACTATTGAACTTCTAAACATTTAAACTGATGAAACAAAAAATGAAAATTATTATTATTATTATTATTATTTATTATTTTTTTAAGGTTGGGGTCGCGTCTTCGTTCTTTATTCTTAACTGCATTTAGTCCTCAGTTGATCACATGCCTGTTTTTGGAATCAAGCACCTAGCAGTTATGACCACTTGATCTAAAGTGCAACTAAAAATTCTTCCTAATGAAAAGAAAAGGTTAATTTGACCATTTAATAAAACCGTAAAATTGAAAAAAGATTTTTGAACAGCAATGTGTGTTTAAATGGAATTACTTAGTTTTTCAATATACATACACATCAGTAAAATACAGTTCAGCTCTTTAATCAAAGCATGCTATTAAGAAGCCATTCATAATGTGCTTTCATTGTATTACAACTGTCTCCCTGGCATGTAATACTAAAATAACATCTCCCAGGGGATGTCTTTAGTTATTCGTTTGTGTCTTATGTTGGTGGAGATTTCTGGCCAACAGCAGACGATTATAGCACGCTCGGCATCCTGGCGAAATATAGTAAAATAAGGCTTCTTTCACCTTAAAAAAGAAGCAAAATTCAAGGTTTTCTACAGTCAGATACAATCAGATAAGAAATATGTTTCTTTGATTACACGTGCATGCATACGTTTGTTAGTGTTACATATTCATGGCTTCACAATATGTTTTGTTTGCAGGAAATCGATACACGGCTTGATCAGAGCAGCATGCGGCTTCTTTATGCATCTCTCCTATACATGCAAACGATGATAAATCCGCATAGGTTTTTCCAATGCTCATGGGTATGTGAATGCGCAAGTGTACGTCCATGTATTATTCATGCCTGTGCAGTATAATACATGTGTTCAGGTTAAAAAAAAATAAGACCTGCTTAAAAACATCCTTGATTTCACTGATGGAAGCAGACGGCAACAGACACGTTTGCTGCGCTCCTCACTTTCTATGTTTGGCTTGTAATTTAATTGAAGCTGATTAAACTTACAAATTTAGTCAGAGCACAGCATGCTAATGTAATGAAATCCTTTCCTGTTCAAAAAATGTGTTAGCTCAACAGGTATGAGATCAAGTACAGGAATCCCCACGGTGACCCTCAGGAATACATGAGCCACCACAAATACATATGCCCCCAGGAAAAAAGTTTATTTTTATTTTAATTTTACACAAAATTTACTGATGTAATGTAACTTTTTGCTTTGCTTGCTAGTGTTTTCCTGCTGTGGTAATGCATATATAACGTCTGCTGTCATCTTAGAAGTTTTATTTGCTGTAATGAACAGAATTAATTCAAAATACACACTCACAGGCCACTTTATTAGGTACACCTTACCTGTACCGGGTTGGACCCCTTTTGCCTTTAGAACTGCCTTAATTCTTCGTGACATAGATTCAGCAAGGTAGTGGAAATATTCCTCAGAGGTTTTGACATGATAGCATCAAGCAGTTACTGCAGATTTGTGGGCTGCACATCCATGATGCGAATCCCCAGTTTCACCACATCCCAAAGGTGCTCTAATGGATTGAGAGCTGGTGAATGTGGAGGCCATTTGAGTACAGTGAACTCATTGGAATGTTCAAGAAACCAGCCTGAGATGATTTGTGTTTTATGATATGGCGCGTTATCTTGCCGGAAGTAGCCATCAGAAAATGGGTACACTGGTCATAAATGGATGTACATGGATAGCAACAATTCTTAGGTAGGCTGTGGCGTTGACACAGTGCTCAATTGGTACTAGTGGCCCCTAAGTGTGGCAAGAAAATATCCCCACACCATTACACCACCACCAGCAGCCTGAACCATTGATACAAGACAGGATTTCAAGTTGTTGACGCCAAATTCTGACCCTACCATTCGAATGTTGCAGCAGAAATCGAGACTCATCAGACCAGGCAACACTTTTCCATTCTACTATTGTCCAAGTTTGGTGAGCCTGTGCAAATTGTAGCCTCAGTTTCCTGTTCTTAGCTAACAGGAGTGGCACCCATATTGGTCTTCTGCTCTTGTAGCCCATCCGCCTCAAGGTTCGACGTGTTGTGCGTTTAGAGATGCTCTTTTTCATACCTCGGTTGTAGCGAGTGGTTATTTTTGTTACCATTGCTTTTCTGTCAGCTTGAACTCTGGTCATACCCCTCTGACCTCTGGCATCAACTAGGCATTTGCACCCATAGAACTGGAGCTCACTGTATATTTTCTATTTTTCAGTCCATTCTCTGTTAACCATAATAAAAGACATGATGTTTCGATTTGTTGTCTGCATCAAATTACAAAAAGTTATATTAAAAATATATTAAAATATAGATGTGTGTTTTAATGTTTCAAATAACATTTGAGAATATATATCAAAATGCAGGCAAAATAATGTTCCATCACTAAACATAGATTTTTGTATGTTTAAATTGAATAGATTATTTTTTTGAATAAATGCAATTATTTATTTATTTTAAATATATAATCTATAAAATATATAAAAAATATGTGATCATACTGGATATTAAAATATTTAGGGTAAAAACAGGAAATACAGTTATTAAATTAAAAAATATATAAAAATACGATTAATTTGATTTTAAGTTCCATTAAATGGAGTCTTTTATTAAGCAGCATGTGATTCTTGTTTAAATAAAAATAATTCATGACATTAAATAATGAACCAAAAGCAAAATTATTAAAATAATTAAAATAATACATATAAATACAATACAATAAAACATGAACAGGATATATATTCAGATAAAGTTACAATAAAAGTTATAAATATAAATAGTGTTATTAATTCAGAAAGAAAAGTTGTAATGGGGCGTTTAATATTGTAACATTTTTTATACAGTTTTTGTTTATATTTCTAAATAAATGTCAGTGTTCAGTGTCAATACTGTTCATTTATTATAATTTAATAATTTTTTCTGTGACAAAATTAACCCCAGTCTAACATATTCATTTATCATGTATTAAACACTAATATAATTACTGTAGTTGTGACACTTAACAGGATAAAAGCATTGCATTTAGTATTACAGCAAAACATAATAACTCTTTGTTTGGTCATAACCTCAGAATGACAGGTATTATAAATGTTGGCTTTTTTCCTAGAGGCAACTGACAAAATTGATCTACTGTAACAAAGTTTCACCTAAAGTTAATCCAGTATTAAAGTTGACCTATTATGCACCTTTTGACAAGATGCAAAATGAGTGTCTGAAGTCCCTAGAACGAGTATGTAAAGTTTCAGTTTGTATGTTGTATAACTCTTTGAAACTGTCCCCTTAATTTCAAATGAGATTGTGCCCCAAGCACTCTTTAAAAAGGGGGAGGGACTACAAATGCCTATGTGTCAGCATAGTGGGAGACTCAAGCACAAACCTAACTTCCAATGCTAATGAGGGAGGTAAACTAATGGGCAGGGCTTTCCCCCTTTGATGACATGTACAAAGGGAGAATTTTAGTGAAGTTTATTTATAAACTAGTTTCGAGAGGAACACGTGCTTATGATTGATAGCAGCTGGTCCTCATTAGCTAATGCATGATTCACCAATCAGACGATTCCTAAATCACTGTAAATAACCAGAGTATCTTACCTTAGCCATCTTCGTCTTGAAGAATCCCCCATTCCACCCCTACTCCTCCCCTTTTTTTTGATCAGGGCAGCACGGAGGCCCAATGGTTCGCAGCATTGCCTCACAGCAAGAATGTCACTGGCTGCGTGAGATCCTAGATCCTACCTGGCCAAGTCGGCATTTCTGTGTGGAGTTTGCATGTTCTCCCCGTGTTTGCGTGGGTTTTCCCCGGGCACTCCGATTTCCTCTCACAGACCAAAAGCATGTAACATAAGTAAATTGACAAACTAAATTGGCATCATAGATAAGCGTAGAAGTCAGCATACACTCTCCAGAGCCATTCATAATCTACATTCGCCAAGCGGGGGAGTTCTCGAGACCTACCTGAACTCGGACTCCCCTCTCGCCCTGCAACGGGGGGGGAGCCCCGGGCTCGAGGATCCCACGAGCTCAGGGCTCTCTCCCGGGACAGCATGCTAAACACGCTTTATAATCAATCATCAGCAAGAGCGAACTCTTGAATCAAGTGTGATTATAAAAATAAAATGAATACATTTATGCAATTAGAAACTGGCTATAGTCACAGACTGTTGCCACACAACTGTGTTTAAACCCCTTATATAAGTGATTTTTGCATAATAGGTCAACTTTAAGTTGTTTGAAATGTTTCTAGAAGGATGTTCTGCTGTAAATTGCTTGTTATAAAATTTCAAAATATAAAATATAATCTGAAAACTACTTAACTGCGTTCCTCTGTGCTATTGTACATGTGCAATTTAAGCTCCAGAAAGGCTTAAGTAAACAATAAGCCTTTCACAGCACCCGTGACTAGTTGTGCTTTCCATTAAACCATTAGACAGTCATATTAGATCAACTAAAACATCAGCATAGACTGAAACAGATAATCAGTGCTTTGATTTGACATGTCCTCTTTTTAAATACACAAACGCTAGACTGATTCAACACTGATAAATAATTGCAGGCCTTCTTGATAACTTAATTGGCTGTTTGGTACAGTGCACGGCATACTGGTGGCACTTTAAATCAACGTGCATCACATTCATTCATTATTGCTAGGCAATAATGCTTGCATTGAATATTGCTCTGTTTTTCCAGCCAAAAAAGATCACTTGTACCTTTAGCTAAAAACTAGTTGGAT
Organism: Danio albolineatus; assembly: GCA_903798035.1. NCBI lineage: Eukaryota > Metazoa > Chordata > Actinopteri > Cypriniformes > Danionidae > Danio > Danio albolineatus. Next base: position 6,374,788 of record CAIGQQ010007205.1, on the reverse strand, counting down.
GTGATTGGACAGTTTAATTTGATGTCTAACTATCCGAGAACTCAACCAGGTGAAACGAGAATGATTGTGGGGTCGATCATTGGTAATTCACTTGAAATGCAATTAAACACTGCAAAAGGAATCTTCTTATTAAAGTAACAAATACATATGCCTGTTAAAAGTTATTTTGTTTATTTATTTTTTAAGCCATGAATAGAATATGCAATTGAAGGTAAAATTATTAGCCCTCATGTGAATGTTTGATGTTTAAAGTTGCAAGGATATTTTTACAGTATTTCCTATAACAAATTCTGGAGAAAGTCTTATTTATTTTAGTTTGGATGGAAAAAAGATATATATTTTTTTTTTTTGTTGTTGTTTTTTTGTTTGTTTTTTTACACATTTTAAGGTCAATATTATTAGCCCCCTTAAGATTTTGTTATTTTTTGATTCCAGACAAACCACTGTTATCCAATATTGCCTAATTAACCTATTTAAGCTCTTTAATTTTTTCAATCAGGTTTAGGTCAGGACTCTAGGCCAATTTTGTCGTTTCATTTCAGTTGTTTCAAACTTTTGAGCTGCATGGTACTGCTTTACTCATTTTGTTGATTGACAGCTCATTGTTCTGCATGACAATTGCAGGACAATGATGGAACACAATCGCATTTTGCTGAAGGATCTTCTGGTAAACATTTGCGTTCGCTCCTGCTGCATAATACAAACCCCGTATCATGTCACTTCCTCCTCCACCTTACTTGTGTTTAAGTCTTTCTCCAGTTTCACAAAGATTCTAATGTTTTCCACAAGACCCAAGTGAATTAAACTCAGTAAAGTTTGGTCTAGCCTTTTGATTCATTGTTTTGGTCAGTGGGCTTTCAGTCCAACTTCCCTTAAACTTTAAGACACTGGATGCCAAGACAAATCTTTGCCCTGTTCAACCCTGACCTGGTTGTCAATTCCAGCTGCAGCATTGAACCAATTAACCAATGAGATTAAAATGCAGTTCTCTTGTGCTTTTGTGGATGACCAGTTCTTTGGAAGGACTTGAATGAGTTAGTGATATTGTAAAGATTTGAAAGACCAGCTTCTCTCGCTTCGGCTGAAAGAATCATCCGTTTTGTATTAAATTAAACAACTGTGCTTCAGAATACTGGATGTGTAACTCATTATATATGCTTTTAAAAATACTGTAAATACGTCATATAATTAAAATAGTACTAAGCAGTGACCTTGTAAAGTCTTGTGACGTTAAGGATTTGGTGGTTCTCTAAATCTTATTGCCACTGTATTTATTTTCACATTATAATCTAGAACACCTTAAACTTTAGTCTATACAATTATGCAGTGACCCCATGTTACAGGAGGTCATGTGTGAAATAAATTTCAGTAAATATGAGCACCGATATAGCACATAGATCGCTTCTTTTTTTTCTTTTTTTTTGAACATCAATACTGCTTTTCTAATACAAACTCTGTGGTGGCTACCTTCAAATTTGCATAGATATTACATATCAACACATGTACTCAAAATTCAAAGGTTTTCTATTGAAGGCACCATTGAATCATGTATATGTAGTAGTGAACGTAGTGACCAGGGATGTGTTAGATTTATCTTATGCAGTGTTGATCTGAGAATGTGCCATGCCATCACAACACCGGACAAAGATGCAACTATCTAAACCCGGTGTGTCCTGCAGCCACGTAAGGCAGATGTATTTTGCATTAAGGCCCCTGAATGGCTTGACTAAATGGGGCAGCATGCAATTAGTTTCTGAAGTACTTATCTCATTAAAGTAAATGAATTATTGATTTAACGACACTCATGCTTTTAGTGGGTGGCATACTGATATTATGAGTCTTTTCTGTTGTTTGAAAAGGCACTGTCCGTCTTTGGCAAATGCTTCTTGTGAAGATGTTTGGCTTGAGGTGATTTCTATGGCAAGTGTGAAGATAGTAAAGGTAGATGACCTTGTCACTATTACAAAAGTGCATTAAAATTAAAATGTACCAGACAGATTCCTTTATTGAAAAATTTACACTGAACCCTAGAATTCGCTATATGGTAATGTAGTTTATTTTAACAGTACATGCTGTCAGAGCTGAAGGGCATTGTTAAGCAACAACACAATGTTAAAAGTCATTAAACTTCACTCATCCACCAGAAAATGAGTCAGTCACAGTAAACAGTAGTAGAATGATGTTACAGTTAATAGTACAGCTTGAGTTTACTTTAAACAACCATCTTTAACAGTTTAACTTGATAAACGTTCAGAATGAATTCTGAAAAAAAAGAATAAATAATAATATTCCCTCTGCACTTCAGAAAGTTTGGCTTTTTGCACACACACACACACACACACACACACACACACACACACACACACAC
>CAIGQQ010007205.1:6348471-6372410 GCA_903798035.1 Danio albolineatus | reverse complement strand
CACACACACACACACACACACACACACACACACACACACACACACACGCACACACACATTAATGCATCACACTGTAGTGTATTTTTTGATGGTAGGAAGAGTATGGTCTATACATTTAAGCTGTATGATGCAAACGTGGTTACTCTGTGATGTCAGCACGGGTCACTCTTCAGCAACTGTAATAAATACATTAAAAATAAATACTTGAAAAACAAAAATATGGTCAACTCAGAAGTTTACAGTTTTTTGGCAGAGTTGCAAAATATTGAAATATTTATTTATGTGCTTTGTTGACCTTGAAGCTTCAGCTATTTCTCTGAGTTTCCTAACATTTTTCTTACCTAAGACCTAATATTATTTATTCAATATGATACAACCAAAATAATAAAAAATATAACTTGACTTGTAACCTGTATGGCAACTTCTGTGGAGCATACAGTAAAATAATATTTTTTTTACAGATATAGATTTATATTCTTTGAAACTCATATAGTTACTAAAATTATTGTTTTGCAACAACATGGAGGATACATGTTTTGTGTGGAAATTAACAATTCCTTAATGAAAAAATATGTTTGCTGTTATCATGTTTGCTGTTAGTTCAAATGAGCTGAAACAACTAAATTCTTTAGGTTTGTTTGGGACAACTTTATTCTTCAATGTTCAATCAACTTAAATTTGTAAAAACTAATAAGTTAACTTAATTCCTTCATGCTTTTCCAACACTAATCGATTGTGTGGCATCCAGCATTCAGTGTAAATGGGTGGCAAAAGTGATGATGAACTGCAGTATTTATTTTTAACTAAAGAGATCCATTATAAAAAAATGTACAGTGTCAGATGGATTGTTTATTCACAATTCCTATAATTCTTGTATTTATGATAAAAGAATTTGCTGTTCACATGTAACATGATGTGTATAGGCCATTTCAGTCATCAGCAAAATCTGAGAACTCCCATCATCATCATCATCATCATTGCAGTGACCATTTCATTATACTCACATGACATGATCATCCTCCGAGTATTGCCGAGCTGGAAACCCAAGCCGCGCATCTCTCACCCTCCCACCCCTTTACCCGCCTACCTGTCTACAGCTAAATACATTCTTACACTGCACTTATAGAAGAAGGCTGTCTGCCGTAGCCTCGGGGCTTTTGGAGGTGATGCTAAGTGCTGCAGCAAGAGCAACTATCTACTTCCGCTCCAAATGAGACCTGACACCCGAGCCGAGAGATTGCCTCATAATCCCACGTCCTAAAATGCACATTTCTTTCCTCTTCAGCACTTTTCAAATGGCTGCATGACATCAGTAAAAGTGCAGAAATTTGGCGTTTTGACTCCCTATATGCGTATAGGAATTCTATCTGAATAAGCGAGGTGTAATGTTACTTGTAACGCAGCAGGTTTGCAGGCCACCTGCTGTTTGTTGTTTTTTGGACGGCATGTTTTCAGGCTGCAGGTCATGTCTGTTTGTGTGTAACCGGTGCCTTAGCATGCTCCCACAGCTCCTCTTGCACTTGTTTACCACTCCGTGTTTATATGGCCACATCTCTCTCTCCCTCTCACTCTTTCGCTCCCCCTCCTGCCTGATTCATTTTCTACCACAGCAATTACCAGGATTGATCCTTTCAGGGTCCACTTCCACTGCTCTCGGTTTTACTGCAGGCCCTTTATTTATTCGTTGTTTCCTGTTGCCTCTCCAGCTAAGATCATCTTGGGTCTGATTGAACATTTGCCCCAAAGTGCTTTTAGTGGAAATGAGTATAACCCCACAGCAGAGCTCAGCTGACGGGAGGTGGAGCGTCCAAACGCGAGGCAGGTTTGAGTTATCGCAGGTAGTCAAATGACACGGGGTTTCGTCCGGGATGTTTCCAGGTTGGCGATACATTGATCAGCCTGGAAGTGTTTTAGCGCTGACACCTGGTCTCTGAAATGGCCATTGAGCGAGAATGTCCTCTTTTTGTCTTCACCCCAAGAGTACTCTATTTGTTCTTCAGAGTTTTCCATCACGGATAAATCACAGAACATTGTGTGACTAAAGCCCCCCCCCTTTACAACTGAACCCATCCAGCTCCTGTGGTGGTTCTCTTTGGAGAATGACTTGGAAAAGCACGCCATGTTCTGTCTTGCCTCTTTTTAAGCACAATTCATGTCTCCCTCACCTTTGGCTCTCTTTCTACCCGAGAAATGGTCTTGTTAATAGAAATATTTATACATATCTAATTGTGCTCTCATCGATGCGTGTCTCTTCGGTGGCACATCAGAAGGGCAGGGGTTCGGCGGTGGGATTATATTTAGCAAGATCTGGCTCCCCAGTGGATTAATTAAATGTTGTGAGAGGGGTACAGTGCAGTCTGGGTAAACCGCAGGGCTGTAATTTCTCCTGCCAGCAGTGCCGCTCAGTGGGCAGGTTAAGTCACAGATTAAGGGTTGCATGGCTGGTGCCGAGAGGAGGAGATGCTGGGTGGTGGCTCATTAGGCACGACTCCCACTGTGCTCGGAGGAGTAGTGGGGAAAGGGAAAAGAAAGGAGGGGAAACAGAAGGAAAACAAACAAATGTTTCCACCATATGGGAGGATGGAGTGTTTACTAAGTGATGGTGAAGAGATGGGTTTGATTGATGTGGTGGAGAAGCTTTGAGGCCAGAGCTGTCAAACAGGTGCCGTTTCTTGCTACTTCATTGCATTAGTAAACAATGGACAAAGATGTCCATTACGTGTAATACTTTTGTAAACTACCTGTCACAGCATAGGCTTTGCCAAAAGTGCAGTTTTGTTGTCCAGTTTATTTTCTTTGTTCTTCAATAATTCAGCCTGTTTGTCACAAGGGTGGACGTTTTCAATGATGATATAAATTTTGTAGAAATATTTCTACAACATTTATTTGTATTATATATAGGTCAGCAATGGAAGTGCATAGTTAAAGTTAGGGGGTTAGGAATAGTAAAGGGTGCACATCTTGGCACCATGCAATGCTTTGTTGTCTTTGGTGTAGACCCACTCTCTTACTGTATATCACTCATTTTTACCCAGCATTGTAGCTTTAATTGGTAGGTGGAGTTTGACAGCCAGTAATGTAATAGTAGGTGTTGATCTTTTTCTGTGGAGGTGAAATTTAGACATTATGGGGCTATTTGCACCTGGTCACTTCATGCATTTTTTCTGATCAGATAGCCATCATAAAAGGGCAGGTGTAAATGCTCTCTGAAATGCATTTGAGACAATTCCAATCACTCAAACCACTTCAGGAGGTGATGATCTGGGACACGTTCTAGATTAAACTGTGCATATCAAAATGCATATGGTGAGATATAGTCAGATATAACAACGCTAATGCAGAATGCAACGCAATGAAACAGAAGACTGTTTGGGATGTTTGTTTTTCTTTCTTTAGTTTTCATTTCATTGTATTTTGACTGGTCATTAACTTTTAAATGATAAATGTTTAGTTATTATCAAATATTAGCATTAAAAACAGAGACACATCATGCCAGGTCTGTGCCTATTAGCCTATTTCTGGGAATGGGGAGGAAAAATAATAGAAAAATGTAGCATTTCATTTACTTCCAAAGGTACAGTCTTTGCTTTTTGGGAGACTTTTATAAAGAAATACTGTAAACCCTTTACAGTTTTTAGTGATGTCTTGCACATATCTGTACAACAAAAATAAATGTTTCATTTAGCCCATAATGACAGTAATCATAGAGCCTGCCTTGTGTGATGTATTAGAAAAGAAACTGTTCGATATAGAAAACCTGTAGTCTACATTAAAAAATATATTATAATAAGATATAGCTATTTCAACATTTCTGTGAAAACAACAATTAAATAAACATCAGATACACCATGTTTTTAAACAAATCTGTAATATATAAGTAAAGTTTATTTATAATTTTATTTACTAATTTCGAGAGGATCACATGCTTATGATTGGTTTTGGCTGGTCCCACATTATCCAATTTATGATTCACCAATCAGATGATTTCTAAGCCACTATAAATACCCTGAGTTCCATATCATAACCATCTTCATTTTAAAGAATCCCCCCTTCCACCGCTACTCCTCCTCCTTTTCTAGATGGGTGGCACAATGGCTCAGTGGTTAGCACTGGTGCCTCACAGCAAGAACGTCACTGGTTCTCACGTGGGTTTCCTTCGGGTTACCGAGTTTCCTCCCTTCGTCCAAAAACATGCAACTTAAGGTTTATTGACTAATCCAAATCGGCTCCATGGACATGCTCCTAGTAAGTAGTTATCTCATAGGAGCAATCGCTATCTGTTCATTAGCTACAATAGCAGGGGAGTTCTAGAGATCTACCTGAGCTCAAACTCCCATCATGCTTGCAAACGGTAGGGAGCCCCGGGCTCAAGGATTTTATGAGCTCAGGGCTCTCTCCCGGGACAGCATGCCAAACAAGCTTTATAATCAATCATCAGCTACAGTAAGTGTAACCTCTTAAATCAGGAAAAAAAAGGCATGTAGCCTCTGTACTATCCACAACCTCAATGAATGCTTTTTCCTGGTACAGTGACCTCTTGTATAACAAAAGATATCTGATTTCTCAGTTCAAGTCCACAAACCCTAAGATATATAAACGGGTAACAGCAGAAGCTGTTTGTTATTTTGTCATTGTATGTATAGTACATATGTGAGGTGTATGTGTTGTTGCATGTGTGTGTACAGTATGCACACCTGGTCTTGACCTCTTCAGCAATTACTAACCAGAAGAGGAGTTTCTCAGCCTGCCCTGTGACCTCTCTCCTCAAGCGGGTGTCTGACTGACCCTCATCTCCAGGAGCTGCCCGGAGCCTCCCTCAGCTCTCCTACAGGCAATTAACCTCCCACACGCACACCTCTGAAAAATGATCAGCCTCTTCTGCAATTACTCATTGTACATTACGCATAGATTTGACTCATTCTTCGCTGCCCTACAGCCCAAATCCTGAGGGAATTGGGTCTTTTTTGGCTTGAATCTGTAGTCTTGGATAACCCATCCTATTATATCAGGATTTGACAATGTGAGCATTTCATTTGCATTTGAGACTAAAAATAGATATGCGTGAACCGTAAAAATTTAGGAGTATGCAAGTGAATAAAAAACGTGTCCTTGTGTGTCTTTATAGATTTTGTAAGCATCTTAGATATATCAAAATCTACAATAAAAAGACCTAAAAAAAAGAAAAGATTTATTAAATAATTATGATTGTTCATCTTTATTTCTATAGCGCTTTTACAATGTAGATTGTGTCAAAGCAGCTTAACATAGAAGTTCTAGTAAATTGAAAGGTCGGTCCAGTTTTCAGAGTTGAAGTTCAGTTTAGTTCAGTTCAGTGTGGTTTGAGTTGCACTGCTGAAAGTCCAAACACTGAGTATGTTTACATGGACATCAATAATCCAATTTTAATGTGATTAAAATAATACTCTGAATAAGAGTCTACCATGTAAACAACAATTTTTAATTAAATTAATCCGACTAAAATCATAATCGAACTAAACAGAAATTGAGTTAAGGCATGTGGAGTATGTTAATTTTAGTCACATTATTGAAATGCAGTACAGACATTTAAACACCTTAATCAAACTGTTACTGTCATATAGGATTTTTGCCGTATTTTGCGACAGGATAGTCTATACACAGCTGTTTGACACTATTCTCTGCACCTACCGAGGCAGTGAAGGACCACAGACACGCCATATGGTGTGCGGTATCAAATTTCATGAAAGCAACACTCCAGCAGTTCATACTCGCATCCAATATCTCGTTTGTCATGGGAGAATGCATGAAATGTTCCTGAATGAAAGTGAAAGTGCCAAACTGCCGGTAGAGTTGACAAATTAATAAAACACCCGAAATTACATGAAACTCCGGATAATATGTAATGTTGATCGAATTATGTGCTATAGCATGTAAAATGAGATAATGAATGGAACATTTAAAAAGCAACTCATGTAAACACTTTAATCATAGTATTGTCTTATTCAAGTTAAGGCCAATAATTTGATCACTGATGTCTATGTAAACGTAATCACTGAAGAGCAAATCCATTGATGTGCAGCTCGGGAAGTCCCAAATGAAGACTTGGAGAGTCCCAAGTGAGTCCCCAACTCACTTGTCCTCAAAACAAGTGAATGCTGCACTCCCAAAGTAAATAAATAAATAAATTAATTAATTAATTAATAAAAAATGTGCTTTTGTGCACTGATTCTTGAAGTGAAAACTTTCAAAATAACAGTGTTTTCATAAGTGCTTTTTCAGACATGTTTAGAACTATGATTCCTGTGTTATTATACAAGTGTATTTAAAGTGGACATTAACACACTTTGAGTAAATACATTTTTATCTAGTCCAGTGGTCACCAACAGGTATCCTGTAGGTCAGTGGTTCTCAAGCTTTTTTCACCAAGTACCACCTCAGAATAAAATTGTCTCTCCAAGTACCACCATAATAACCGGTATTAAAGTACAGTAGAAGAGTAGACCTAATTAAGCAGCTACAGCACTGCACAGTTCAAGAACAAGGCAATTATTCTTCAAATTAGTAATATTTATTATTGTCAGCCACTTAATTAAAAGGTTTAGCCTATTAAAATCAATTTACTTATCAAATCAGTGTTATCGTATGCATCAAAGGGTAAAAAGTGTGTTCATTTTTTTACTTTAATTATTGAGAGATTTCTCTGCGTACCACTAGAAGGAAGCTTGTGTACCACTAGTGGTACGTGTACCACAGTTTGAGAACCACTGCTGTAGGTGAAAAGTGACCCATTGGCAATAATATTCTTGCTTGATCCCACAGATTGTTTTAATAGTTGTTGGTTGTTAAACAGATCTGCCGTAACAGCAACAGTCACTGACAATCACCTCCGTCTTCAGTGGTTTTGCCCTCAAAATTGAGCATTTTCATATGATAAGTTCTGCAGGGCTGTGGATCTTTGGATCACTGGTCTAGTCATTGGGTTTTCAGTTGCAAAATCTGTAAATATTTGAAAGAAGTGAGGGCATTTCAGAATAAGAGTCCTGGTATTTCTCATATTGGTTTCAAATGAGAAATCTTGCAATATCCATTATTCCTCTAAATGCTTCCTGGTTCTGTAACACAAGTTCTGTAATGCCAGTAATTACTGGAGGAAAACAAGTAAACAACAACAATATCTAGTTCTTGAACTTGGACTCTGAAGACTGGACTGTCTTCTATGTTCTAGGCTTTAAAATCTACATTGTAAAAAGGTTTTAGAAAAAAAGCAAAAAGTTATTATTGGTAAAAATCTAAAAGTATTCAAATGTTTCAAATGAGTGTGTATTGAGGGATTGTTTTATGCAGCTGACACCCTGCCAGCTGCAACCCATCACTGGGGAACACCCAAACACTCATTCACACACATACACTACGGACAATTTAGCTTTTCCAATTCTCCTATCATTGGTTTTGTGGGGGAAACCAGAGCACCCGGAGGAAACCAACGGCGACACGGGAAGAACATGCAAACTCCAAACACAACTGACCCAGCCGGGGCTCAAACCAGCTACCTTCTTGCTGTGAGGCAACATCGCTACCCACTGCGCCATCGCACTGCCCACAAGATTGTTTAAAATGAACAAATAAAACAGCATTGTTAATAAACTGTATTATTATTATTATTATTATTATTATTATTATTATTATTAATATTTAGTCAAAGTTTAACATTAGTGTATCAATTACAAAATGGCCAGTTTTAATTCAGTGTTTAGGATGAAAAAACCTTTCAAAAGGACTAAATATTGGTGCAAAAACTAAAAATTGTGGACTTTTTGTATTCAAAAAGAGTTTTTTATTATCATTACTATTTAGGGTAATTCATACCCATTTTCATTGTTCCTCTAAAATAAGTTACACACTTTTACATTTTTCAAATTAGCAGCACTTACTCTTTCTGAGAAAAAAAACAGTACAAAACTGTGAAATGAACAGAAACCAACCACAACGACACATCCTCACTCCACCCTTACGCACTGCCAGCTCCTAGTAGCTTTTAAAAAACTCACACGCTTCATCATTGATTTGAGAGCAATACATCACCCAAAACTTTTAGCCTCTCATTAATGCACGTTAAGTAATTTGCGTCTAAAGATGACTTTGTGGCCTGCTTTTTAGCATCAGTGGGAGCACGCACTGGCTACGGTTGTCATCTTATTAGGGGCACTGCGGCTAAATGTGATCATTATCTCCAGCGAGAGGGCTGCAAATGAAAGCAATGGAGTGCAGAGATAGGAGGGCCCACTGAGCAGCATGTGCTGAATTGTCTTATTTCAATTAATTTCACTGCTAATGCGCTGGATGGCTGTGATTTTAACATAGATGATTTCAATAAGCAGAGCATTGCAGCAGAACGCATCGTTTTCTCGGAAGAGGTCAGCCAAGACAGTAGAGCTTCGCCAATACCGCAGCCCCACAGTGCTTGCGACGTCCTTCGCAGTCTCTTAAAGTAACCCATAATCTTTTGAATGTGCATTTGTGACCCCCTCAGGCTCCTGTGATCAGGTTGACCACTTGAAGCGAATTGTAAACTGTTTAATTGCCCCATCTAGACCTATTGGTCTGTTTATTGTTTGTACCCTAGAGACTTTAGCACACACACACACACACAGTAGCTTCTCTAGACAACGGCTTGCGTTTTGATATTGCATAGTCCCCCCTTCTAGACCTCTGTGGCGTTATTTAAATCCCTTGCAGGCTGTATTTAGGCTCCCTATGGATCAGTGCATCCCTGTTGCATTTTTCCCACTGGATTGTCCATTGGCAGGCTCTTCTCTTGTTTCCGTGTCCTGGAGGGATTTCTACTTATCTTGAACTGCGCCCAGAAAGTTGCTCAAAGAGAGAAAAGAAACTTTTCTTTTTTTTTTGTGCTCACTCAAAATAATTTCACCACCACATTTTGGCAGCAAACTTTTCAGGAGCCGGTCGCAGCGCATTTGCATTCTGCTAATGTCACTGGTTTAACATGATCTCCTTCCCCTCCTCTCCGCTGCAGTCGTAGACTTGACTCTATATTCGTAATACTTTGACTCTAAGCATGGTAAATTAATGTTTGCTTTCGGTTCTGCTGACTAGGCAGAATGCGCCCTATGGCACTTCATAATTACTCATAAACTCGAGATCAAATCAAAATAAATGGCTGGAGTTTCCCAAAGTGAGACCTTGGGAACGCACTTTAGAAGAACAGATTATTCACAATGCAGTCAGAGCATGAAAAGAAGGGTCTGTGAAGTCACATGCTCCTTAGAGAGCTGTGTATTAATCATTTAGAAACTCACCTGAAGTAGCGTGGAGGACTGTTTGACTGAGGCCTTGATGAGCGTGCGTACAGGTATTGATAAATCTAAATGAGCATTTCACAGTCGGCTATAGAGTGAGCGATGCATTTAGAGACGTTTGATCAGTGCGCCGGCGAAAATTGAGTGTGTAACACGCTTTCGCTTCCTTGTCAACAACTTCTAGATGCCATCTTTGCCACTCTTTTTGGTTTGTTTGTTTTTATTGATTGTATTAGAGCATCCTTGCTGTATTGTGCATGAACTGCAGCTGGTTGTGCGGAGCGCTCACATGGGTAGAGCTGGTTTTTGCTGAGTCATCTGCCTGGCACACGCAGGCTAGCAAACAGAAGAGCAGTCATTAATTTAGTCCTTCTTTTCTCTGTTTCATTGCTGCTTCTGCTGAGGATGCACACACGGACACAAAGGTTTATTCAAATCATTAAAGGCATGCATGCATGCAAAGCTAATCATTTGACCTTTGGTTTTGTGCTCTGTAGAGACAAAGGCTTGCATCTGCAAGCGGCAGAGCGCATTATTTATATCATGTGATTTATGATTAGAGTGTTAATATACAAAACGCAAAAGCAGACAGAGATCAATATGAAATAAATAGCCAAAGCCTTAAATTAGCACAGAGCTGCTTTAATTAAACCGACTTGGCCTCAAACGGGCTACTGCTAGCACCTTTCAAAGTTTAATTAGAATTAGTTCAATCCAGTTCAGTTGTTGAATCATAATAGATCTGATCTGATTTTTATTCAGAAAATCAAAGTTTGAATTTTAGAATTAAATAGAAAAAAATAGAATTAGCAAAGAATTTTCCAGTAGATATTATGTATACATCATTTATTTAACATGAATTTTGTATATCACCTATCCTGTGAGGTGTTCAGTTCACTTGCACTTCTTTATTTTCGCATTACAATTTGCTTCTTTGGGGAATCGTTTGTTTAGGAGACACTTTGAAAGGTTTTCCAGCTCCTATAGGCTGATTCTGCCACAGCATCTCTATTTGGGCTGACATCAATAAAGCCATCGCGAGCAGTAGCCAAGTCCAGTGTGACTCGACACAGCCGCCGTGTGTCTGGGATCTGCAGACTGATGGTGATCAATTAGAGTAATAAACCAGTGATCAGAGAAGCTGGTCTTCAGTGTGACAGAGTAATCTGGTTTCTAATCCAGGCCTGGACTTCAGGGACACGACACGATAGAGAAAGACGCTCGCGGTCCCTCTATTATACATCAGTAAGACGCGAGGCAGCGATCGATGATGCTGTTCATGACCGTAGTGTCCACCTGAACACAACATCTCGCTCTTGATCCCATCAGCGCCAATGCTTTACTTATTCATGGCTTCAATCATTTATTAGTTTGGGGACTTATTTGATGAATGTGTGTCGCACTTAGAGACTGGTAAATGTGTGGCGTGATTCACATTATGTACCCGGTGGACTGGAGATGTTTTCTTAAAGCAGCGGAGGTGAAGTTTGCAGGTGTCGGGCCTGATATGCTCGCCCTGGGCAATGTGGGGGAAAAAAAGGGCCATTGAACTGTTTGGAGTTTGGAGTGCTGGTCTCCCTCCTCCCCGTTTCTATCCAGCCACTTGATTTCTTCTGCTGCTGTCGGTGCACTCATGCAGAATTAGCTTATTTGTCAGCGGGTTGCGCCTCAGAGCCCCGGTGCACATCTCCAAATCCATTTCCAGAAGCGAAGCACAAAAGACGTTGTCCTTATGTCATGACGACAAATTTGCTGAGCCTCCTCGATCCGAATGCAATGCAGGAAAATGGTCCCATCGCTCCTGCGGGGGTCTATGGAGCACTAATGAATGGGCTTCTGGCTGCGCGGAGTTCTCATTGCACCTTTTTTTTTATTATTATGATTATTACTATTGAGTGTAAGCCACATTTTTCCCTTCTTCTTCTGAACCCAAGGTGCTCTGTAAACATGACTCATACGCTGGGCTCCTGCAAGAGAGAGAGAGAGATGACTTCTTTTACAAATGTATATATCTGGAGAACTCCTTTTCCCCGTGTGAAGAAACACGCTTTTCTGGCTCTGATTTTGTCCAGAGGCGCTTCTCAAAAAATACCAACTTTCTTTAGTGGAATTTTCTCTTTTTTGCCGTTCTTAGGGGCCGTTCACAAAGGACGCAGTGCTGGATTCAAAAACAGCTAGATGCAGCACAGCGGAAGGGAACAAAGCGCAGGGGTCTGGAGAAAGTTTTTAAATAAAGCCCAAACTTTTTTTATTTTTCAGGCTTGGCAATATAGTGCTCATGGTGCCCAGCGATGTCTTCATATTTTAGTTTTTTATACTTTATATATAAATTCTTTGAAATTTAGCCATTATTTCATCATGTCGGATTCATTCATCTTTAAGCTTGCCACTGTAGTGCTCGTAGGGTAAAACCAGGGCTTATGCAGTATACGTTTTTTTAATTTAGTTTTTTATTTAGTTATTGTTCAGCTATTGTGTATATAATAATAATAAAAAGAATCTCTATGCAAACTTTGTTTTTAATAATTTTAAAGAACACTGCAGTGCTCGTGGTTATATATATATAAATAATATAGAATATTCTAGTTGTTATAATAAATATTAAAGGGCACCTTTAAGATTTAAGATAAGTCTTTTGTGTCTCCAGAATGTGTCTGTAAAGTTCCAGCTCAAAACACCCATCAGATTATTTGTTATACCTTTTAGAATTTTGGAATTTTGTACTTTGATCACACCGTGGCTGTTTTTGTGGCCTGTGCCTTTAATGCTGGTTTTCCCCGCCCACCGTTCACACGTGCCTGTCAGAGCGTGCCTTTGTCTCTGCCTCTGCTGCGTCAGATGACAGACAGACAGACATGAAGGAAATAGATCTCTCATAACGTTTGTGAGAAATACTACAGTAAGAACTCTCCCAATGATTATTTGATGCATTTGTTATGGAGTTTATTTAAGCCTTGAGTCACACACAATGCTGTTACAAAGTTCACATGTACATACAGACACACACACACACACAGCACACACATGCATACAGCGCACATGTTTAACTTTGCACTGTTTTTGCACTCATATGTGACAGGATACACTGCTGTGTGGACATTCGTTATGTTAATGTACAAAATAAATCTGATTTAACGTCCACGAACTGGGATTGAAGTATCTTTTATAATTAGATTGACACACGGCTATGGTGATGAAGTAAAGCTGAGATAAATACACACAATGTTAATACACAGCTGTCAATCAATTTTGTGGATGGGGAAACCGCACTCATCACATTGGTCGGCCTCAAAATGGGAGGGATTTGTTTTATATTTTAACGTCAGGAAACTAAAAAGACTTACCCCAATATGACTGTGGACCCACTATACAGACACTTCTCTTCAAATAGCTTACAAAAGATGATTTTCATCATAGTTGCCCTTTAATCATGGTTTTAAATGAAATAAAATTGTATGTAAATCCTTTAAATATCAGGCATGATTTAGATGTATATGTTGTGCAATTTGGTCAGATTTAAATGTATTTATTCTGTAGTTCTGTAGTAGAAAATTGTAAAAAATATATATATATTATTTATTCAAAAATAATTTATTTTATATTCAGATATATAATAGTTTTTATATGTCATTCACTTCTTAAATAATTCACAGAAATAGTTTTAACATGAATTTTATTTGCAAGATTGTCTGATTAATTGTGTTTCAAAGAACTAGTAAAAAAAAAATCTTTTATATTCACTATACAGTTGCTGTTCTGTCATATTTTTCAATAAATTTAATGTTTCCATGCATTAGTACTTTTTAGGGAAAGTCTTACTGACGCCAAACTTTTCAGGAGTAGTGAATGTAATGTTTCAAAAGTAGTGAATTGCAAATATTTGTGACAATTGTAGCTTCTTCTTTTTTTCTTCTTTTTTGCAATAATTTGCAGCCTTGTGAAAGTGGTGATTCTTTTTTCCTCAAAAAGTGGACCTACAAAGTTAAATATTTATAGTTTAAATTTTGCATTTAAGTGACATTTCAAATACTTGTCGGGTGGCCATCATAACCACACTTTTTGCTGTACCAAAAACATTTCTTAAAGATTTAGAATAAAGAAATATGAAATATATATATATTTATAAATAATACGTATTATTTGTATCATATATCATTAGAAAAAAAAAAGGAATTTGTTGAAGTTTTAAATTAAAATAGCATTTAAGTAGCCTATTGTCATGTATTAAGCGAATAACTTACTGGCCAGCACATTTGACTGTCCTCAGTCAAATTTTGGCCACTTAAATAATAAAACAATTATACATAATAATAATAATAATAATAATAATAATAATAATAATAATAATAATAATAATGTAGATGTAGAGCTTCCAAACTGTTCTATCCTCTGTTAAAAGTATGTTTGAAAATTCATGGATAACAACAATAGCCTAACTTGTATTAAAATTAACTTTTATATGCTTCAAAATTTACTTTTGGTGCTTCACACTATTTTATTGGTCTTTTTTTATTGTTTTTTTTTAAATAAGGTCTAAAATTTAGAATAAAAGTTACTTTTGAAAAAATGTTTTCTTTATTTAACAACAATACAGTAGGTCAGTAGTGAAAGATGACGTCTCTATACGTCAGATTCTTCTCTGCCTTAAAGCCTTCTTCGATGAGTTATTTTCACAATTTATGATGGCATAGCAGTCAAAATAGAACAAGTGAGATTATCTATGAGACAAATTCTGGACGTTTGTCAGTGAGGGGAGTGGATTTTTTGAACCCCCCCCCAAACCTGCCCTGGCCTAAATGGTCTACATCAGGCTTTTACAGTAGTCAACTTTGTCTGTTTAGTGGTCAAACATGTAAGATCTACATATTATTCCTGAATTGCACTCTCGTGGTCACAAGTATTTTCCATATAGTCAAATTGATTATGTTATTATACATACTATTTTTATGTTACTTTCACCTGTTCCTTGTCCAAATACACATGTATTCTTACCATTTGACTTTAAATTCTCCCTCCTTATACATCTGATGTCAGAAGCTGGATGTGGGGCTCTCTCAGCAGGTGTTGTTTTTTAATTGAATCCAAAATCTCTGTGGAGGCCTTCCTCCTCCTCTCCACCTCAAAGCAGTAACAATAGCTGGTTACAGAGTAATGAATGGCTAAATCACGGCTGCTTTGTTTACTCATTTGTGACTGTCACACAGTTCTCTGTTCATGGATTCCAGGAACTTTAGGCTTGCGCTTCCCAAAGGTTCCACATCTGAAAAGCCACACAGTGTGAGCTGAAAAATGACTCTGCAAATGAGTTTTTCTTTTTTTTCCCCCTACCTTCAATGGGACCGCTAAAAAAGATGAAGCACCCCAAAAAAATCCATACGGTTTCATCAGGGCAAGCGAATACGCATGAATTTTAGCCCTCACCTGTTCCCAGTGACAACAAACAACTCCATCCCCACTAGCATTAGCACAGAGCAGATGTACTAATGAACCGCTCAGCGCCGTTGGAGGAGATGGTGCTGGTGCTACACATTTTATACAATAAAACCACACAGAGCAGTGTGTGTCTGTATTTGCTAGCTCGAGTCCTGACCAGCAAATCTAACATGTTTAGTTAAACTGTAGTGTATTGATTAAGCATTTCTTTAAAATTCCCAAGCTTATCATACCTCCTACCGAAAACACCTATTAATATAAAGGTTATTATGTTTTCTACTTGCAATTCAGACACATATTTAACTGCTGTGGCATGTTTTTAATATTATCTTCATTTTATCAATCCTTTATATCATATAACAATGATTAATATTTCACTCAAGCCTATACTTAATAATTTTATTAAATCCATGCCATTTAACTTGATAAACGTTGCATATGAAGCACCATTTTTAGATTACATGCAGGAATGCCCACAGGAATCATGCACAACTATACAGTACTATCAACTACATACAGTACATCATCCTATTGCCTATAAACACTATTCTAAAATGTCTCCTGAGGTAGGTCAGTGGACGTTCCAGGATACTTTTGCTGATGCTTTTAATATTATCAATGTCATTTATATCATATCCCAAGTTACATTGGTGTTGTGACCTGGATGTGTAACAGGGTGAATGTACAAAGTTCATAAAAGTCAAAAGTCACTTCCCTGATCTCAAGAGGCACATTGGTGATATATACTGTCCCTGTTAGTGCACCCACCTCTCATGCCGAATCAAGTACAAATAGAAGGTTTACACAAATAACACAGGACATCTTACCATTGCATTCCGATAAAAGAAAGTCTACATAACGTGTGCCCCAATTCTCTTTAGCTTGAAGGCATAGGGCTACGGGAAAGGGCTGGATAGCCCTTGAAACAGAGATTTTTCAGGACCACACTTGAAGCCAAAGGGTACGAAAATTTCCTTGAATACACAACGGCAGCATGGCTGCACACGGAAGTCAGGAGATGCCCAAATTAGTATTTTTTGTCATTATTATGAATTATTTACAACAAACAAGCAGATGTTTTAATTTGTTCATAACAGTGTTCGTTTCACTGTAATGCTTTTTTAAAAGAATTACTAAAATGAAAACGGCTAAATTTCACTATCTATAATCCATAATAATAACTCCTGTATAGCAGTCCCACAACATACTTTCACATCTGACACTAGATAACACTCGAATACCCTGTCAGAAAGGTCTAGTGGCTAAGAATGACCTTTTTTCAGTGTCTGGTACAATGTCAGTGTTGTTACTTAGATGAATATAGCCATGGTGTAAATGCACAGTTGCAAGCTTATTGCCATATTACATCATTAAGATAACATGATATTGTTGCCTTTAGTGATTTATTGAAGATAAATACCAAAATAATAACGTAACTGGAATAACTACAACAGTCGCGATCATTGATCTCATAAATGAAGCAAGATATTGCAATAACATGTGCAGGTGCTGTAGTGGTGTCCCATTTCCCACACTTTCAGAAATAAAGGTACAGGAGCTGTCACTGGGGCAGTACCTTTTCAAAAGCTACATATTTGTACCTGAAGGGTCCATTATGGTACCTCAAAAGTACTTTTTAGGTACATTTGGGCACTAATATGCACCTTTGAGGTACCACCATGGACTCTTTGGGTACAAATATGTATCTTTTGAAAAGGTACCGCCCCAGTGACAGCTCCTGTACCTTTATTTCTGAGAGTGCATACATTTTGAAGCCCTTGCCCTTCACACTCTGTTTCAGGGACTATGGGGAAGGGGTAGGGGTACAGAAATGGGTTAATTAATTAATTAACAAATATAATTATCAAAGAGGTACAATTTTGACCCTGCTTAGTATAAACCATCTTACCATCCCCTGAATTTTTTGAACAATGGTGTAAATGTAAATCAAAAGAGCACAGTCGATGCCTCCACGTGTCTATGGGGTCATTGAATGACTGGACAGCAAGGCAGAAGCCTTCAGTTTCAGACACAACCTCTGTGACCCTTTGTGGTGTGTCCCAGCCTGCTTGATTAATTAGTGCAGTGATGAGAATATATAGAAAGGTGAGAAGAGCATCGCTCCCTCCTGAACGCACACTCAATACCTTTACCCGTCTATTGAAGAGAAGGAAGGTTGTCTAAAGGAAGTGGGGCCTGCATACAGAGCGCCCGCTTCTTTTCTTCAGTCTATGTTTAATGTCAGTCTGCACGCACACCAGCTGTGTGCAATAAGCAGCAGCGTTATGAATACTCTAATACTTGCTGATGGAACTCTATTAGAATCCCCTGTTTATTTGATGCCGCCGAAGCCAGAGAAGTCTTGTTATGAAACTGGCGAATAGATAATCCAACCTCACGCTAGTCTAACCCACAGGGCGGTCATTAATAATAATCTGCGGGATCTTATCTCACTTAATAATGCAATTAGCGGCTGAGTGCATCGACTTGAGCTGTAATGTTTAGGGTCCGCAGTTCAGGGCAGGTGTTCCATCATCCCTTAATGTTCTGACAATTTACTGTCCGCGAATGAGATTCACAACAGCGATCCTCTGGATGTAAACGATAAGCGTGATTTGTTTGCCGAAGGGCGACGCGTCACGGAAATGTGGATTCTTCTTGTTTTCGTGTCACGTTTATTGATTACATTTTATAATATGAACATATTGTGCAAAACACACCCAGGCTATTCCCCTAATAAATTCCCCTGACCAAGGTCGGGCATTGTGGGCAGATCATGAGGTATAGATCAGCATGGGCGCTCTATTTGATGTATTTCTCCGACTTGTTATCTCTCTAAGCATCTGTTTCTTGTTACAAAGTGATGGCATAGTATCTGAAATGGAGACAGAGTTCCTAACCAGCCAGTTATGAGCATCAGAGGTTATTATTGATTACCTGTCTACTTTGTTATCCGGAGCCCTTTGTTTCCTCAAACTCCCCGGTTCCGCGGCACTGTGGCGATACAGTGGGTCAGAGCTCTCTCGTGAGTCCTTCTGTTATCATAGATATTTATTGTCTCTGTATACCACATCTAACACTGCCTTAATATGACATTGATTTCACAAAGCACATTAGTCCTTTCAGTTCCATTTGGCTCCTTAAAGGAGCAGTTCACCTTTAAATTCTGTCACTGTTTACCTTCTTCGATCTGCTCAATGCAGTGATCGTGAATGAGATCTGTTAGATTGACTGAAATGCCATAAATGCATCATAAAAGCGGTCAATATGACTTCAGGGCTGTATTTTAAGTCTTCTCTTAAAAGTCATACGATTGCTTTTGTGTGATGAACAGACCAAAATTTTAAAGGACAATTATTAGTGACTCTGGTGGTTTTTAAAAGGACAGTTCACCCAAAAATGAAAAATTTACTCAATATTTACTCATCCTCGTGTGGGTTGTAATGTCTGAGTTACTTTATTCTGTTGAATACAAATGAAGATGTTTTGGAGAAAGCTGAAAACCTGTGTCAGTTGACTTTTATAGTAGTAAAACAATGGTTACAGGTCTGCAGCTTTCTACAGAATATCTTCTTTTAAGTTCAACAGAAGAAAGAAAATCAAATAGATTTGGAACAAGTAAAGGGTGAGTAAATGATGACAGAAGTTTCACTTTTGGATGAACTATCCCTCTAAGTAAGCTGCAGTACTCATAGTGAAGTGATTTTTTTCTTGATTTGCTTATGTATTTGAAATATGTTTGGAACAATTTACTGTTAATGAACATTCAGGCAGCTAAGAGCAAGCATTGAATAGCCAGCAGCTACTGTAGCTCTCTGCAACTCTCACATAGTCGCCCACTGAAGCTAAGCATGACTGAGCCTGGTCAGTACCCTGTATGGGAGACCACTTGGGAAAGCTAGGTTGCTGTCGGAAGTGGCATTAGTGAGACCAGCAGGAGGCGCTCAACCTGTGGTCTGTGTGGTTCCTAATGCCCCAGTATATTGATGGGTATATTGATGGGTCTTTCACATGAACCGCATCGCATGAAACCGAAGTCTAGTCGTCGTTAAAAAATGGGCTTTAAATTGCCCACTGAACTCTGCCCTCCTAAACGTCCCCATAGATAGTTTGCACTAATCAGCTGGTGTGTGGTCTGGTGCAATATGGCTGCTGTCACGTCATCTAGATGGATGCTGCACACTGGTGATGGATGAGGAGATTACCCTCAAAAATATATAAAGCGCTTTGAGGGTCTATAGAAATGAGCTATATAAATGTAGGGTTTATTATTATTATTATTATTATTGTTATTATTATTATTATTATTATAATTATTATTATTATTATTATTATTATTATTATTATTATTATTATTATTGGGCGCCACAGTGGCATAGTGAGTAGCACATTCGCCTAACAGCAAGAAGGTCGCTGGTTCGAGTCCCGGCTGGGTCAGTTGGTATTTCTGTGTGGAGTTTGCATGTTCTCCCCGTGGTTGCGTGGGTTTCCTCCAGGTGCTCCGGTTTCCCCCACAAGTCCAAAGACATGCGGTATAGGTGAATTGGGTAGGCTAAATTGTCCGTAGTGTATGAGTGTGAATGAGTTTGTATGGATGTTTCCCAGAGATGGGTTGCAGCTGGAAGGGCATCCGCTGCGTAAAAAAATGCTGGATAAGTTGGCGGTTCATTCCGATGTGGCGACCCCAGATTAATAAAGGGACTAAGCCAACAAGAAAATGAATGAATTATTATTATTATTATTATTATTATTATTATTATTATTATTATTATTATTTCTTCTTCTTCTTATTATTATTATTATTATTAATTACATAACAAAAATGAGAGCAAGACAGCAGGTATATGATATATTTACAAAACCTCATGTTAATAGGTGAAGTGAAAATTACAGAGATGTTCATTCAGTCAGATTGAGTCAAATCTTTTAGATGACCCATTTGATGATTCAGTACACAAAGAAAGTTTAAATCACTGACTAGAAATACACTTGCAAAAGCTAACAAACTTTTGAGAGGAGTTTAATTTTTGTCCGTCCATCACAAAACTATTTATATTATTTCAGCAGACTTGAAATATGCTATACAAGCAACTTTTATTACGTTATTTTTATGCTCCTTTTTATGCTTTTCAAAATTTATCACCCACCGGGTCTCCATCCACCTTTAAATTGCTCAAACTGTCTGCCAAACATCTCCAATGATATTTTCACGGAAGAAAGAAATGCATTCAAGTCTGTAACAACATGAGGGTGAGTAAATAATGAGCGAATTTGCATTTTTGAGTGAACTATCCTTTTAAAGGAGGTGCGCTGGAGGGTGCATTATCATGTTTGTGCGAGTTTTCAAACTCAGTCACGGTAACTTAAACCCGTCGTGTTTCCGGATCCTACTCTACATCAAAACCTACCGCGTGTGATTCAATATAGCAAAACATATGGGGCCAATGGGTTTTATGAACCCCCGCCAAGATGAGAGAGACTGATCGAAGATTCCCCCCTCCACGCGACCCTGAGCGGAAATGGCTTTAATCTGCGTTGTCGTGAAAAATGAGGGTCGAGGGAGAGAAGAAAGAGAAAACAAACTTGTTATTCCGGCCTTTCCTTATTACTGCTGTCTTGGCCTGGCGTTGTCAGACAGGCAGGTGGCACATTATGCCAGCGGAGGAGAGGAACCTGCTGGCAGAAAGAGAAAGACTGAGGGAGAGGAAGAGAACAAGGGTGAGGCGGTGGAAAAACAAGAGCTGAAAAGAGAATGATGGAGTGCGTTTGAATGGTCAGGTAGTTAATGCTTTATGAGATTGGGCCGAGGAGGTGGTGGAATGCAGTGTGAGCAGTATTACGCCACATAAATCTGGAGGCCTGCTTTCCCTGCCTGCGTTTGCACTTAATTACCTGAGCCCTGTGCATACCTATAGCTCTTCCCTAATGGCCAGCTCTCATAGCCCCTCTCATGCCACAGGCCACAGAGGCCATTTGCACACTGTGTTGTATGTGCTCTGTGTAACGGCTACATATTATAAAGCAGCTGGTTTAGAAAAAGTCCATACCTGTATGTTATTATTAGCATTATTCTTGTTATTTTATTGTTGCATTTATCTTTCTTTTATATTTATTCAAACATTTCTCAAACTGTTTATTTCACTTACTGTGTGATTGTTTATTTATAGTTTTGTATTTGTGACCTTTAATATCAGAACTATTGTTTTTGTGAACTTGCTGAGACTTTTATTTTGGTATGTTGATGTACTTCCAACTGAAGCTGAATATTGAATATGGGGCGGAGCTTTCTTTTGTGCATCACTTCCATAAGTGCAAACTAATGGTAAGAGAGGGTATTAGTATGCAGTTTCCATGGAAACCCTCAGGTTGATATCAACAGAAGGACTGTCACACCAAACGCGCAAACGAATGGTCAGAATTTGATTGAAGATTACCAAAACAAACTATTTTTTGAGTGGGTTAACTTGCATGGATCAATTATATGTTAAATAAACATTGTAAATTTGGTTTGTGTGTGTCAGGGCAGCGTGGTGGCGCAGTGGGTAGCGATGTTGCCTCACAGCAAGAAGGTCACTGGTTCGAGCCTCGGCTGGGTCAGTTGGCATTTTTGTGTGGAGTTTGCATGCTTTTCCCATGTTGGTGAGAGTTTCCTCTGGGTGCTCCGTTTTCCCCCACAAGTCCAAAGACATGAGTGAATTAGGTAAGCTAAATTGGCCGTAGTGTATGTGTGTGAATGAGAGTGTATGGGTGTTTCCCAGTAAAGGGTTTCAGCTGGAAGGGCATCCGCTGCGTAAAATGTGCTGGATAAGTAGGCAGTTCATTCTGCGGTGGCGACCTCAGATTAATAAAGGGACTAAGCCGAAAAAAAATAAATGAATGTGTGTAAGCTCATTTTAATAAGATCTGTAACTTTAAATTTAATAAAAATTGTCATAATGTTTGTTTTGTATGATTGTGACAAACGCAGAAGCACATATTAATTTGTTCATGTAACAAAAATTTCACAAATTCCATTTTTCTTATAGTTATGATTATGAATTTAGAGCTTGCAAATTCATCTTTTTGTCATATCAAATTTTATTAATATATATTTTTTCAGAATTGTGATTAACTCTCATTAAAACTCTCATAAGTTTTTTGCCATTTTATTTTAAATTTCATTATGCACAATTATATGTAAAAATTGTATATTTATTTTTCATAACTATGACTTGCAGCTTGATAATATCTTGCAAAATCATATTTCTATACTTTTGTGAGTTCATATTTTTGTCAAATCTTTGAATTTAAATCTCACAAATTATTTTGTTTCCAGAATTGTGACTAACTTGCGTTATTTTTCATAACTGACTTGTAATCACACAAGTTCATATTTTTTGGCATGTCTTTGACATAAATCTAACAGTTTTAAAAAAAAAATTATAAATGTGTATATATTTTTTTCTCCAATATAATTTATTATATACATTTCTCATATTCATGACTTTGTGAAGCAGTTGCTTATAACTTTGACTTTAAATCTCAATAATTCCTATTTATTTTCCAAATGTATTTATGTCTAGCAGTTGCTTGCTTATTTCTCATAATTGCAACTATTTAATTATAACCAGCTGGCGTTTCTTTGTCATATCTTTGACCTTAAATCTCACAATTGTTTATTCATTGCTTTTCATTATGATGGCAGTCTTACATATGAATATTTATTTGTCATTTTTGTAATTCTTAATCACGCATATGCATATTTATTTGTCTTATTTATGACACTATATTTAGTAGTTTTCATAGTAATTTTGCATAATTGTGACTTTAAATCTCACAAATGCATTTTTATCTTTAAAAGAATGTATCTTATCAGTACATTTTAGTTAATCTAATAAAATAAAATAAAATAATAACATTTCACAGATTTTTTTAAATGTTCATTGTTGCTTTGAGTATCACTACAGTATGCCAGCAATAACAAAACCAGGAGTGTCTTTGGTACTCAATAGTCACATAATATTATAATTAAAGAAATTAACTCCTGAATTTCAATGGATTTGTCACTCACTCTTCAGCGTTTGCATGGCCATTAAGGCTAAAATAATGAGAATATCCTAAAAAAAAGTCATGACATCAATATAAAATGTTAACATTACTGTGATTGCTTCATTTTACAACTGAGTGGTTTCCAAAAAAGAAAAGAAAAGAAAAACTAAGGCCTTGTACGCATGCAATTAAAGAAAGTGTCTGTCCCAGATTTCCTTATAAGCTGTCTCGTCCGGGTCAGGTTTGTTTGGCCTCTCAGGCAGGCAAGATCAGAATTTCATGCATAAGATGGCTCCCATCAGGGGGCCCTGCTTTTGAGCTGCCCGTTATGGATTTAACGATTTCCCTGGTGCATGCGGTGGCTTCAAACCCCAGGATCCGTGTAACGCTGCCATCTTGAACGCCTCCCATTGACCTTGGAGATTATTGCTGGACTAGGCAGCAGAAAAGTTATGCTATATCTTAGTCAGGAGCTGTCTGCTATCAATGAGATGCTGTGTTGGCCATCGATCGGTTCTATGCCAGGACACAGCGCTTGATTGATGCTTGGCGAGCGGCAGGCTGGCTTGGAGGACAGCCTTGGGAAAAAACAGAGGCACTCTGCTTTTCCACCACCTAAAGTGTAATGGTTACAATGATGGAGTATGCATGGAGACTCTTTGAGACTGTTATACCCAATTACCCCTGTTGTTTGTGTCTGTTTTTATAGGTTTTTATGTGTTTTGTTAAGGTATAGTAAGATGGTCTTTCTGAGGCCTTGATAACCTGCTGTGTTTCGGGCTCTTCATAAATACCTCATCAAGTCTTTTTTTCAGTGATGGTGGGCATAAATTATAAAGTCGCTACAGCGACCTGTATACCTCCTCATAAATATCCCAGCGCCTTTCCCTTCCAAACTGTTTGGAGCCTGTTATATAATGTAATGAAACCAACTCGCACCTTTTCTTGAGAGCTGTCAGTCAGTTGTGGCACCAGGTAATGAGTTGAATTATCAAGGTCCTCCAGGGGTCCTTGCCAAGACGCTTGTGCTAAATAAAATAAAAAAGTAGTCAAAGAAAGTGTTGTCCACCATTCAGAATGGAGTCGAGAATGCGTCTTACATTCCAATGTATTTTCCTAAGATAGATGGTTAAGAAGACAGACAGACAGACAGACAGACAGACAGACAGACAGACAGACAGA
>CAIGQQ010007205.1:6323028-6347577 GCA_903798035.1 Danio albolineatus | reverse complement strand
AGATAGATAGATAGATAGATAGATAGATAGATAGATAGATAGATAGACTTTGAGCAGAAGTTGTTTATTTTCACCCTCTGCTGCTGTTTATGGGTTTGAATGTGTTTTTGGCAGCTCTCGCTGATGTATTTGTTTAGAAGCGCATCTGTGAGTTTTCTGGGCCTGAAACATCAAACACATTCACTGTCATTGGCTGATTTTGAGCCTGCATGAATTGTAGTGATTTTTTAACTGGGATGAGATGTAACATTGAAATCCCTTTGTGATGCCAGTCAGGATGTGTCACAGTCATTTAATTTTCCAAAAGCCTCCAGCTCTGGCACAATTTCCAGACACATTAAAGATCTAAAGATCACTTCTTTTTATCTTGCAGTGTTTGTGTGTGTTTGTCCCCGTGTGTGTGTGAGCGCTAGCGTGGCGGTTCTGCCTGACCCTGGTCTTGTTAAGGGAATGCCTCCATGTGGTCAGTTCACAGGAGAACACAGGTTGTCAGGTCAGGCCCAATCAATCAGCTTTGATCTTTAATAGACCTTCTCCCCAAGCTCCTCAATTAGACCTCCTGTGCTGGATTTTCCAATACAAGGTATCCTGAGGCTAGCAAAGGGATCACACTATTTGTGACTTACACACAAAGTACACACATACACAGTCACTTTCACTCACACACATTCGAAGACACTTCCTCTATTAAGGACATCGAATGCAATGGTTTATATGTGCGCATTTATCATGTGTTCAAAATCAATGCATTGTAATGTATAGTGGTGTTTCTCAACTTGTGGCAGGATGGCTCTCATGTGTATATGTCTCTGTGTTTGTCCCTACATATAGCGTATATAAGCAATATAAGGTTATTAATTAAAATTCATATTGGCAAAAAATGACTAATTCCTTTTAACCATTAATTACAAAACACACATATAATAAAATGTCAATAAGTTTAGTTTATTCAAGCCAAGGCAAGCTTATTTGTATGGCACATTTCATACACAAAGTGCTTTACATGAACAAGCGTAAAAGAAACAAGAAAACAAAAACAACAAAGATTTATAAATGATTAAAACAGATAGAAACAGGTTAAAATGTGTTAAAACAGGTTTTAAATGAATGAAAAAGAAAAGAATACATACCTTAATAGTGATATCTGTCAGATGTAACTCATTCAGTAAAGGCACAGCCAAATGTCCCTAATGTTGGAGCACATCTGATCATTTCAGGAAGCTGATTTCCCCTCACAGAAAGAACCTATATAAACATACATGTTTTAATATAGGTTTTGATATAGGTTTTTAATATATGTGACATATATAAAATCGTCCATTTTCTTATATTATATATTTATATGTGCATGTCCAAAACCTATATTAAAACACAAATGTTTATATAGGCTCTTTCCGTGTGGGCTCTCACTTATTTGCCATAGTTAAATTCCATGACATGCCAATTACATGTGATTCCATTTTCAAGTGCCGGCAGCCAGCTCTCTGCAACTCTCACATGGTCTGAAAGCTAAGCCACTGAAGCTAAGCAGTGCTGGGCCCGGTCAGTTCCTGAATGGGAGACCACATGGGAAAGCTCGGTTGCTGCCAGAAGAGGTGTTAGTGAGGCCAACAGGGGGCGCTCAACCTGCATTTTTTGTGGGTCCTAATGCCCCAGTATAGTGAAGGGGACTCCATACTGCTCAGTGAGCGCCGTCTTTCGGATGAGATGTGACTCTCTGTGGTCATTAAAAATCCCAGGATGTTCTTCGAAAAAGAGTAGGGGTTTAACCACCTGCATCCTGGCCAGATCTGCCCACTGGCCTCTGTCCATCATGGCCTCCTAGCATCCCCATATCATTATTGGCTTCATCACTCTGTCTCCTCTCCAATCAGCTGGTATGTGGTGTGTGGTGTGCGGTCTGGCGCAATATGACTGCCGTCACATCATCCAGGTGGATGCTGCACACTGGTGGTGGATAAGGAGATTCCCCCCATTGTGTAAAGCGCTTTGAGTTTCTAGAAAAGCGCTATTTAAATGTAAGGATTTTTTTTTGTTGCATTTTTTAGTTAGTTCTTAGTTATTGCTAGGCAAATATGGGGTAGGCATCATGTATGACAGTTTTCAAAGTGAGATTTGAGCTATATAGGAGGCATATCTTGTATGTACATGTAGCGCTTATATGTGGATATAAAGAAGCAATACAGGAGATTTATATGGCCTGTATATTCACATATATGCACCTCTATTTTGCTTATATGTGGCATATATACGCATATATGCAGCATAAATATTATCATATATGTGCATATATACTGCATATAGGTTTCATATATGCACGTATATCCTCATATAGGTTCTTTCCATGTGGGTCCAGCAGCGGAGGGCACAGTAGCTGAAGGCGTAGTCAGGCTGCTTTGACTGAACTCTTGGAATTTCTAATTGATCTTAATGGTCTGAGTGATCTGTTTGTATTCAGTGAGCATAAGTGTAATGTATTGAGGTCGTAGGCCATTTAGCAATTTATAGATAAGTAATAATATTTTAAAGGTGCAGTATGTAAGTTTGACACCCAGTGGTTGAACTAAGTATTGCACTCCTGGATCAAAACAAACACAAGTGCAGGTTGCCAGATTGACGACAGGAGCGAGAGATGTAAACAATGTTTTAAATAAAAGCAACAGCACCTGATAGAATCAATGTTCCAAATTAAAAAGATTTTTTTGTCCTAACCAACACCTCACATTGATATATTACAAACGGCATGACGGTAAACCTCATGTGCTTTATTCGGTGTTAAATGCTAACAATGTGAGTTTGAATGCC
The DNA here is from genome assembly GCA_903798035.1 of Danio albolineatus. Lineage (NCBI taxonomy): Eukaryota > Metazoa > Chordata > Actinopteri > Cypriniformes > Danionidae > Danio > Danio albolineatus. The sequence goes on along the minus strand of CAIGQQ010007205.1, from coordinate 6,344,772 downwards.
GTTTTACATGACATTTATTGCTATATTGCCAAATGCAGCCTTGGTGAGCAGGATAAGCTTATTTTAAAACATTTAAAAATCCTAATGACTCCAAACTTTTGACTGGTATTGTATGTGGATATCATGGTTATAAAACTTTAATATAAAATATGAATTAATAATAATAAAAATGTACATGTAGAGGTTATAATATATACATAAATAATAAATTAAAAATAATGTAATGAATAAATATGTTTAAATAATAAACACTTGTTTTAAATGTTTAAATAATTATTGTTTTTTGGTCAAAATGGTAAGATTTTCATTTAGATTTGGCTATGTCATGTATTTAGCTTTTATAGTCACAAATTTACATGAAAAGAAAATGCTTTATTTTCATGAATACATTTGATATATAAATAACTCTGTGTTCTGAAGTAAAACTAGTTGAGAAGCACTGATTATAAAATAGCAGCCATAAAATGCAATAATAATTTGCTTTTATATATATTTCACACTAAAAATAGATAGCTGCGCCATTCCATCCAAAAAAATAAAAAAATAAATAACAGACACACACTGTGAATGGTTTTAAAATTCAATAAAAAAAGAATAGTTTAAAATAAATAGTTTGCATAAAAAGCTTTCTACTAGCCTTTATTGGCCATTTTGGGTTTTATGTCTGTATTTGTCGGAGTGGTGCAATTGTTATTTTATTTTTAATGCACATTGAGCTGCACGATGGTTTTAAAAAAGCAGTCTAAATTAAGTTTAGTGCTTATCGTTGCCATTGTGATTATATTGTCACACACTATTTACATCCCTAATCCAGCAGCAGTTGGATTCAGTGTGCTTTCATCACCTTACGGCATGCATTTCTCAGTTACTGTCATCCTCAGAGCTCTCTCACACACACACACACACACATACACACACACAGACAGACATTAAATGAAAACCGACAGAGGAGTTTGAACTCGAAGCCTCTGTGACTCTTGACTCCTGGGAATCTTCTGGCAGCTGTGGGTGACAAAACAGAGCAGATCAAGAACGAGCGGCAAATTTCCAGTCGTATTGAGGAGGGAGTCATAGTATTTATTTCTTGGTATTTTCTCTCCCTCTAAAACAAGCTGCGGCTCTTGCTATACAATATAAATGAATCAAGTCTGGGAAGGTGCTGTTTGATGCTTTTGAGTGATTGTTGAGGAGCGATACAGTATACCGCTGTCAGAAATATGTCTATGTCTTTCTCTTTCCTCTGTATCCATCCATTTCAGCCATGTGGAGACGTCTGTTTGGTGATGTGTTGCGCATTCTTGTTTAAACAAGAATGCACCAGTGGTCTTTTTTTTATGGTACAGTATATGAAGTGTTTTTTGTTAGTCATTATGTTATTCATAAAGTAAATGAAGTCGTAGCATTGTCTTAATCAAATTTATGTATTAATTTGTGTGTTTTCAAACAAAATCCTTTTAGGACAAGTCATTTTTCTCGGCAGCCATATTTTTAATGCATCTCAGGTGTTCTGTCTGAATGGGGAAACATCAATTTCTGCCAAGCTTACAATTACATTACATATTTTGAAATGCCAATAAAATTAAACAACACCTGTCTCATAAGTTTAGTTTCTAAACATTTGTATCAAACAAAATCGACATTTATTCAGGTTGCTGAAGTTTGTGGGCGTTTGAGTAATTGCTGTCATGTGATTTGCGTCTGACAGGATGGACTACACCTCGTGTTAATTTCATACGGATTACAAAACGAAAAAAAATTTGTTTCAAAGTATAGTTGGTTCATTAAAAAGTACAATTTCAAGCATTATGTGGATATATTTCTTATGACTGTGAAGCAGGTATTCACTGAGATTCCAGTGCGTTTGTTGATCATGAAACCTGTTGTAAAAGCACACGTCTGGTCCGAGCTTCTCCCCGGAGAAATGTCAGTCTATAGCGATCAATGATTGGCTCCTGTACTAGTAGGCGGAGCTTCATTCGCCAGTGACATGTCTTGTGTATTCTATAGTCATTGTTTCAAAGTTAATATAAATTTATTAATAATTGAACAGAATTCAAATGTTTAAGACTGATTTGTAAATTGTATTCAATTTTTTTAGGTTCTTGAGTAAATCACACACCTATAGCCATTATTTCCTGTGAGATTTAGTTAATAAATTAGTTTATTTTCATATAATATCATATCATATCATATCATATCATATCATATCATATCATATCATATATCATATATCATATCATATAATATAATAATAGTAAATTAAATTCAAATTTATGTAAATTACAATGGTTATTCAGACAGTGAATACTTGTTTGTCATTTAGTTAGGTTTTCTTTTTGTTTATTGAGAATTTACATTACTAAAAAAACTTTAAGTTCTACCTAAAATCATTTGATAATTTAAAGCTAAATAATAGTAATAATAAAAATAATGGTAAACACAAGTATGTCAATAGCCATATTTATTTATTTATTTATTTATTATTGTAATAATAATAATAATAATAATAATAATAATTTATAATAATAATAATAATAATAAATAATAATATTAATTGTTATTATTATCATCATCGTCATTATCATCATCATCATTATTATTATTATTGTTAGTAGTGTTATTGTAAAATTACTAATAAAAATATATAAAAACAAATAATATATGTATTTTGTGTGTGAGTGTGTGTTTGTGTACTGCACAATATACTTAAATTAAATATTTTTAGAAAAAAATATTTTTATATATTTTTTTCACTTTTTTTTTATTGTAACAAGTATGTTGTTATTAATCTTAAAATCCCCCCAAAAGGTCAACAGTAGCAGGACAGCGAGTGTCTCATTGGGCTAGACGTTTGTTCAGCTCTTTTGAGATGTTTGGTCACTGATCAAAGCAGCACAAATGTGAAGCAAGCATTAGTGTGAGAGGGAGAAAGAGCATACGGGAGGGTCTTTCCAGGTGTCTCTGGTGGCCTGCCAGGTGGGATGACATGGGGCTCTGAAGTTTTGTGGGGGGGGAAGAGAGAGAAGCTGGCTTGGGATGAACCTGCGCAATGGCACACTGGAGATATGCAAAACGCTAATGATCCTCACCCTCCCCCTGCCGGGACGGTTCTCTCTGCCAGGCCGCTCCAAGTGGTCCGTTCCACTGGGGATTCTCACCAGCAGGCCCAGGTATCCATGATTGCTTTTTAATGTGTGGCTCTTGGCCAATGGGAGCAGGGATTTTCATCAAGTATGACTGCAGAAATATTAAACTAGCCTGGGATTATTTTTCAGTCACAGTCCATTAAACTGTAGGGGGAAGTGGAGCCAGGAGCTCGCTCCTGCCTGCACAAGTTAGGCCAATTAGGGTTCTAATTTTTTATTAATACGCCGCAATGTTAAATAAACATGCAAACAGCTTTCGTGTTGTATGCCAATTAAATGCTGTTTTATTTGACTGCCACTTTAATCAGGCGGCTGCACAGGGGGAGGAGGATATGCAGTTTAATTAAATTGTATTACTCTGCATTTCCTGTCAAGGCTCTTTTATGATTTCAAAGTAATCTATAAGGACATCGGGCATTGATTACTCATATTTGAATAAATTGTGCCAGGACGTACCATCGCAAAACTCTGCGCATGAGAGAATCGTAAAGCAAAAGGGTGGAAACAAAGAAACGAGCAGCGGGTGCGAGTCTTTTTTTATCACTCAGCAGAACTCCAACCCCCACAAACAATCATCTCCCAACGATGGCAGGGAGAAAGTTTCAAAAGCTCATTTTGCCCGATTTTATCGCTTCCCCTGTTCCATCAATATTGCCTTCTGGTTGATTTTTAATTTCAGGTTGGAGACCTCAGCATATTTAGTGCTCGGCTGATGACATTGTATTTATTTAGTGCTCTCGTCAATAGCGCGCTCAAGTGCAAAAAAAAAGTCCCTCCCCCGCCTTTGCTCGGTTTTATACAGATAAGTCAAATTCTGAATGCACGTACATCCAGGCTACAACTATTGTAATAGTTCTCTTCTGCGGAAAGCTGGGTAGTTCTTTTTTTTCTGCGGCAAAGTCAATTATGGCCATGATTTCTTCAAATATGTCAAATATGTCAAATATATGTGTGTGTCAGTGGTACTCAAGCTCATTTAACCAAAACAAAAGTCAGAAAAAAAAGTCATATGATACAGTAAGTAAGTACATGTATAGGGAAACAACAGTTTGTTCTACCAGAAAGACCAGGGAGATAAATAAGATACTGAATTACATTTATTTGCTGAGTATTATTTGACAAAAGTGCTGGTTAACAAAATCTAGTGGTGATGGGGTGGTGGGTGAACGTCTGCGTCAGTATTTGCTACCAAATAAATTAAATGAATGGACAGCTTATATATTCCTTGTGTCTTGAAGCTATTGGTTGTAATTGATTGTGATGAGTGACGTGACATTCGCTATTCCTTGTGTCTCATTGCTATTGTTCGGAACTGATTGGTGGTGAGTGAAGTGACATTAGCTCTTCCTGGTAGAACTAGCGCTGAAAGCATTTCTGTTTTTTGTATCTGATCTGAGTTCTTGCAGTATCACCATAGGAACTGCATCACAGTTATCAGTATCAATCCACTTGTGGTATTTCTCAAAGTGAGTGCTGTAATGGAGGACACGTTATAATTTTAAATTTTTTAGAGCCAATAGGGTAGGTTTTGCTATCCTAAATATGGAGATACTTCATAAAGACAGCAGCTATTTGTAAATTAATGTGGACGTATGGAGATGTGCATATATTATAGGCACTTATGTAACTAGCAAGAGCAGCCTTAGCATGACCAGCTATTCTAGATTGCCGCTGGATCAGATAAATGTTTCAGTACTGGTCTAGGTTAGGCACCACGGTGGCGTAGTGAGTAGCACGTTCGCCTTACAGCAAGAAGGTTGCTGGTTGGAGCCTCAGCTAGGTCAGTCGGCATTTCTGTGTGGAGTTTGCATGTTCTCCCCGTGGTTCCGTGGGTTTCCTCTGGGTGCTCCGGTTTCCCACACAAGACATGTGATATAGGTGATGTGGGTAGGCTAAATTGTCCGTAGTGTATGTGTGGGAATGAGTGTGTATGGATGTTTCCCAGAAATGGGTTGCAGCTGGAAGGGCATCCGCTGAATAAAACAAATGCTGGATAAGTTGGCGGTTCATTCCGCTGTCGCGACCCTGGATTAATAAAGGGACTAAGCCGAAAAGAAAATGAATGAATGAATGGTCTAGGTTAGCTTAGCATCTAATTTCTGTTTGTTGTTAAACATTGTTTCCCTTTGTGAACTATAAGCTAATGCTTTACTATGAAGATGAGACTAACCCGAAGCAAGAATACAAACGCAGACAATCAGACTCGCTCGGCTGATCTTTTTCTCGCATAATACTGTACATAATCCAAGCAAGCAAATCAGCATTCTGTCATTACCAGCTATAAAGTGACACTTTTGAAGAAGTAATGAAAGCTTGTGCTTAGCTATTAAAATGTCAACTTTGCTGTAAACAGTTTTTTTAAAGCTTTTTTGTTGTTGTTGTTGTTGTTGTTTATTTTCATACTTGTGTTGTCAAACTGTTGCCTTATGGATGAATAAAAAAATGATTATTATCTTATTACAAATATCTAATCAGCCCATTACACGGCAGCAGCCTGGCGCTTTTGGCATGTAGACGTGGTTAAGGTGATCAGCTTCATTTATTGATGCCAGACAGGCTGGTCTGAGTATCTTAGAAAGTGCTGATCCGCTGGGATTATCACACATCTCTCTGGTCTACAGAAAAATAGTCCAAAAAATAGAAAATCTCCAGTGAGCTGCTGGTGTGTCCATGAAAATGCCTTGTTGATGCCAGAGGTCAGAGTTGGAACCCAGAAAAATAATACATACAGTAGTGGATTCCCTCGAGATTGTTCTTATGGGAAGTGTAAGAATACTTTAACATTTTGCCCGGCAACATAAATTAGACACACCCTATATCAAAAATATGAATGTGTGAGCTGTTGTCTGTTTTATAGAAAGTATGGTTCTACCATGTAACTCAATATTACTTATGTTTGGGGTGTGAGTCTCTAGAACAAAATGTGCATATATTGTGAAGTTATGTTTACCACAGATCTTGTTTTGCTTATTAATAGAGAGTCTTAATTATATAACCCCATAGGAAAATCTCGAATAAACCCACTTCTTCTTTTGGGATCTGACATCTTTCCTGCACCACTAAAATATGCAGGGCTGCAGCCCTCCAGAGGCAAGGCTGGACACACCTGCTCTAACTGAATTGGTGATCCTGTAATTGTGTTAATAAGGATGACGATTATCATATTCAACTTGTGAGAACCTAAGAATCATAATGATTAGCTATGATTAGACCCAAACAGAATCTGTAGATAATTTTTGCTATCTCTGTGTAGATTTTAGTAAAAAAAAAATAATAATCTTAATATATGAAATAAAAATAACAGCTTTTTAACTTTTATTTTATGTTTACAATGCAAATCTAATTAGATCCACTAATTTGGTAAACAAAGCAAGTTTATCATATAATATATCTACTAAAATACAAAAAATATTACCTTACAAACTGTCGCAAGTAAATCAAATGAACACTTTCATATTAGTCAATATCATCACTGAAATTAATTAAAAAACTAAATAAATATAAAGTTGCACACATTTGCACAAGTAAATAAATAAACTCAATGATGGGCTAATTATCTAATAATCAGAAATCTGCAAATTTCTGCATGCACAGATTCCATGAGGGCCTAGCTTTGATCAGTCTGATTGACAAATGCATGAAAAAAGCTGTTTTTGTGCACTAATTCTGTAACAGTAGGACAGTGTCCTCGTAATAATATTTACAGTGTCCTGGCTTCATGACACCTTATGAGTTGGTATTTGCACGCATGGTCTCTCTAGACTTCAAGAAGGCAGAGGTAGTGGCAGCATGCAGTTATTAATGCCTTGCGTCCCTCGCAGCTATGTCTGCCGCCACAGCTTCATGCTGTATTAATCAGAGCTCCGGCACGGACTGCCCCTCCAACTGCACATGATTAAGTAGGACTGGAGCAGTGTTTAAACAGACACAGCCACACTCCCCTCTCTGAAACAAGGCTTTTGAGCATCCCCAGGGTACAGGAGGGGTAATGAATACATCGTTTGGAGAGGCGTTGTGATGCCCTGGAGAGGGCTCTGGAAAAAGAGGACTTCTTTTTCTCCAGCCCTTGTGAACAAGGCTCTGGCCCAGAAACAGGCAGGGTGGGATGGCCATATGGACAGGCTGGTGTGGCTGGTGTGTTTGGGTTGGACAGAGGTCCTGACAGAGCTGCCCCACTGAGAGGAAGGGCCAAGTCCACGGCTCTAGTATCAGAGCACTGCCAGAACAGATCCGGGTCAGTGTGGCTAATGGAAGCACGGGCCCAGGACAGGATGGCCTCTGCCAGAGATGCGGGGCTTGAGGGAGGAAGCTTCCAGCCGGAAGAAGGCAGACGCTATGTCATTCCTGTTGCTCACTTGGCAGTGACAAAATAAGACTTTTATATACTGCAGCACAGTGGGTACTTATTTTGTGTAAAGTAGCCCCTAAATGTTTTGGGTGCTTGCTCCATATTTTAAAAATGTATAAATATGTCATCAATTTTAAAGAAAGACTGCAAGCACACTTTAAAATATTTGTTTTATTCAGTAATTTATTTGTATTCTTTTCTGCTTAGTCCTTTTGTTAATCTAGGGTCGCCACAGCGTAATGAACTGCCAACTTATCCAGTTTTATGCAGCGGATGCCCTTCCGGCTGCAACCCATCATGGGAAACATCCATACACATTCGTTCACACACATAGAACAGATGTGCAGGCAGCCAGCAGCTAGCTCTCTGCGACTCTTACATGGCCGCCCACTGAACGCCGCGCCCAGTCAGTACCTGGATGGGAGACCACATGGGAAAGTGGTGTTAGTGAGGCCAACGGGGCGCTCAACCTGCGGTCTGTGTTGGGCCTAACGCCCCAGTATACAGTATAGTGAAGAGGGCTCTATACTGCTCAATGAGCGTCGTCTTTCGGATGAGACACTAAAACCGAGATCCTGACTCTCTGTGGGTGATAAAAATCCCAGGATGGTTTTCGAAAAGGAGTAGGGGTTTAACCTGGCATCCTAACAAGATCTGCCCATTGGCCTCTGTCCATCATGGCTTTCTAACAATATATCATAATTGACTTGTTTAATTGAGGAATGTTCAGGTTGTTTATATGAAAATTTCTCTTTCAGCTGTAAATTATACTAGGGTCCTTTTTGGTCAGAAAAAAGAACAAGATGGCACACTTAATTGTATAGTTCACCCGAAAATTTATATTTGCTGTCAATTTGCTCACCCTCAGGCCATCCAAGATGCAGATTACTTTTATTCTTCAATCGCATGTTTAAAAAGCTGAAACTGTGGGGTTTGGTGATTCATTAAATTCATATTTATTGTTACAGTCACTAGTGATGCTTGTTAGGAGTTTGAGTGATGCATATTTGGCAGGTCAGTTAGTGTTCTGTTAGACTGAATCCGTTTCATCAAGTTTTATTCAGATGTTATAGTGAAATTTATGTTATAGTTTATTTATAAACTAATTTCGAGAGGATCACGTGCTTATGATTGCTTGCGGCTGGTCCCGCATTATCCAATTTATGATTCACCAATCAGATTCCTAAGCCACTATAAATATAAGTTCCATATCACAACCATCTTCATTTTGAAGAATCCCCACTTCCACCCCTACTCCTCCTCCTTTCCTAGATGGATGACACGGTGGCCCAGTGGTTAGCACTGTTGCCTCACAGCATGAACGTCACTGGTTCTAGTCCTTACCAAGCCAACTGACTTTTCTGTGCGGAGTTTACACGTTCTCCCCATGCTCACGTGGGTCTCCCCTGGGTTACCCGGTTTCCTCCCACCATCCAAAAACATGCAACTTAAGTTAATTGACTAATCCAAATTGGCTCCATAGACATGCTCTTAGTAAGTAGTTATCTCTTAAGAGCAATCACTATCTGTTCATTAACTACTACAGCAGGGGAATTCTCAAGATCGACCTGAGCTCAAACTCCCCTCTCGCCTTGCAAACGGGAGGGAGCCCCGGGCTCGAGGATCTTATGAGCTCAGGGCTCTCTCCTGAGACAGCATACCAAAAAAGCTTTGTAATCAGTCATCAGCTAAGTGTGAACTCTTGAATTAAACAGAATCATTACACATCAACTGGATTCAGCGCTCAGCGCACCAACACAGCACGCAAATGACAGTTGGAAGTATCGCACACCAGATGCACACATTTGCATGCTATTTAAAATGAAGCTATTCAGACGGCTGTCTATGACATGGCAGAAATATGAGCAGTGTCCTGATTCGTAGGTGGGTGCCGCAGACAGCAACCGATTTTCGGTGCTGGTGTGCATACACTGATAGAAATCTACATTTAGAATTCTAAAATTCATGGTGCTGCATGGTGTGATGCGGCGGCACATCCAGTGTGTGAACCCTTAAGGAATTTTGCAGTGGATAGTTCAGGGAACTCAACTTTGTTGGAACTAGCCAACAGACAGACACCCTAAAAACTAAAATTGTTCCCAGTTCATGTAGTGCGAAAATAGCAAAAAGCAGTTACTTCTGCCAATGAAAAGCATCCCTCTGATGCGAAAGCCTGTTATAATTCAATTAAATCATAAATGTTTGTTTTTTGATTGCTAATTTCCTCTTTCACAGAGCTGTATCAAATGAAGATCTTTTTTTATATTACTTCCCTTATTATCATGTTGTCATAATAGACCTAGAATCCTCCACTCTCGCATTGCACTTGAGATTCAAAGCCAGGATCTTCCGCACAGATCAGCCCGGGATCGTTTATGCCGCTTATTGTCATCCTTGCAGATAAACGCGAGATAATGCAGTCTCAGTTTCAACCTAAACTCCTCCATTCATCTGCATGAGTGTGCAGCGACGCACCGACAAACCCTGGCCCGAGATGCGCTGATGGCAGATTTAGATGTGATGACACTCTTTTCTGCCTTAAATCAAACAGTTATTGCCCCCTTATCAAACCAAAAATACTCCCTCTCACACACTGTTTATGACAACTTTGACATTTCGCTCAGTTTTTACAGCTCTTGTCAAATTTGCCAAACTGCAGGGCAGAGTGAGATAGAGACAGAGTTAGGAAAGGTTGTCAGAAAGAGAGATAGAGAGCGAGAGAGAGAGAGGGAGAAGGGGGCTTTATAGACAAAGCATGTGAGGGAAAAGCAGGGAAAAGAGAAAGGGAGATAGTGAAAGCAGCCTGGGGGGTTGTTGTAATGTATCTGCAGTGTAGCATGTCAGTGCAGCTTTACTTTACTGCATTCTTATCTGGCGTCAATAATTAATCACAGGTGAGGCGTGGTGAGAAACATGCCCACGGATGCCAAAGGATGCCTCAACCGGTGCCAACAGACAGCAGGGAAGCCTCAAACACAATGACAGCCATCCCTCCCCGCCTCAAGTCTCACCTTACGACATGTTCCTGTGATGCAACGGCGGCACAGTCTGAATTACATCACCTGCGAAAAAAGTGCAGGAACGCCGCACGGCCTCCAAATCTACGGCGAAGCGACACGCTGGCTGTTTTATTGCTAATTAGGCCATATCTTTTTATTTCTAGACACCAAAAAATCAGCCACATGTATCATGGATATAAATGCGTTATAGTTGTGATCGATTGGCTGGAGCGCAGCCCTGTGGCATGAATATTCATGGGCTGATGTATAGAGAGGGAGGGAGCGGCATCGGAGGCTCGTGGTGTGTGATCCGTGGACTTTACAGTCACCGCCGGGTAGCCTGCGGCTAGCAGCCACCATAAACAATAACGCAAGACCCATTTATAACACTAAAACTCATGTGTCGCCGCAGCCACAAAGAGCACAAGTGACATTTTAATGGGCCTTTTTACTTTTTGTTTTTCAATAATGAATGCATGGCTTGCTGTGGTGTGCTCCACAATATGCGCTTCACTATTGTTTTGAGGCATAATGCAGATTTTTGCTGTACTTGGCATTTATAGGGAATAATTTAATACATATTGCAATCTTCACACGCGCTTCCCTGAGTCTGCTCTCAGACTAGGGGAATGGAGATTCTTTTGTGGTGGGATTTAGTGTGATGTCAGAGTTAGGTTTTCTTTCTCTTTTTGTAAGCACTGATCATTTTGTTTGTCTGTGTGTGTGTAATGGTTTTGGTGGTTTACAAAGACAAACATGTGTATATTGACATGGGCATGAGCTAGTTATATTTAAGGTGTTTTACGAAAATGCTTAACAATCAATTTGCAGCAGGTTTCATGTGAGGCTTGGGTTTAGGGGTAGGGTAAGACCATATAATATATGTTTTTTATAGTATAAAATACATTACAAAGCAAAAATGTGTGCATGTGTGTGTGTGTTACTCAAAGGAGTTTGAATGCAACTGTTAGTTTGCTTTGCTGTGTAAGCAGGGCTGACCCCTCTGTTGATCACTCGGCAAGCACTTATTTTTCACACTGTGCCACTCACGTGCAGACTGATGGGCACCGGAAAGCAGAGAGGAGAAGTGTTTATGAATGTGACGGATGTTCAGATTATTGAAGAAGTGTTTGTTTGTCTCATTCATTAGGAATCACCTTTGCATCTTTATTTATTTCCCTTATATTTGTTTCTCTTCTTCTATACTTTTCCTCATCCGTCACTTTAATTTTATGTTTTGTTTTTTCTTTAGTTTTCCCTTGCTTCCATTCTATTGCTTTTTCATTTTAACCTTTCTTCATTAATGCTTGCCATTATACATTTTTCCTCCTTTCTTTTGTTTATATTTTCCTTTTTTCATGTCTCCTTACTTATGTAAGATTGCTTTTTTGCATACAACGCTTTTTCCCCTCTACTTCTGTTCTCTTTTTCTTCTTTCATTAATACATTAATTTTAATTCCTTTTTCTCTTCCTTTCTATTTTTTTTTTGCTTCCTTCTATCTTGCTTTTAATTTTCCTTCCTCAATACTGAGATTTTTTTCCCATTCATTATTCTCACATTCTGTTAGTTTGTCCTTCTCACTGTGCACTCTACCTTACCTTCTTCCTCCTTTTCTTCCTTCCTACCTTCATCTTTTTCCTATTTTTCCCTCCTTCTTTTCTCTTCCTTCCATCCATGTGTATTGTATCTTTCTTCTATCACACTGTTTTCCTTCCTCAATTTTCATTTCCTTATATTTACCCTAATCTTTTCCTTTCTCCCTTCCTTCTTTCCTTCCTTTCTTCCTTCTTTTAATCCTTCCTTCCTTTTCTAAATGTTTTTATTTTTCAATCTTTCTATTTTTGTTTTTCTTTTTTTCTCCTACTTCCTTGCATGCTTATTTTATCCTTCTTCCATCTCACTGTTTCCTTCATCAATTTACATTTCCTTATATTTTCCCTAATTTTTTCCTTCCTTCCTTCCTTCCTTCCTTCCTTCCTTCCTTCCTTCCTTCCGTCCTTCCTTCCGTCCTTCCTTCCGTCCTTCCTTCCTTTTCTAAATTATTTAATTTTTTTATTCTTTCTTTCTTTACTTTTCCTTCTTTTCTCTTCCTTCCTTATGTCTATTTTATCTTCTTTCCATCTTACTCATTTCCTTCCTCAATTTTCATTTCCTATTTTATTCCTTCGTTCTTTCCTTTTCTAAATTCTTTTATTTTATCATTTTTTTATTTTTGCTCTTCTTTCTTTTTCTCTTCCTTCCTTGTTTATTCTATCTTCCTTTCATCTTACTGTTTTCCTTCCTCAATTTTTATTTCCTTATATTTTCACTAAACTTTTCCTTTCTCCCTTCCTTCTTTCCTTCATTCCTTCCTTTCTTTCATTTTTTCATCTCTTCCTTAGTTTTGCCTCCCTACCCTTTTCTCTTCTTTTTTGTCTCTATCTTATTTCCATTGTTCGTTCTGGCCTTTTTTCCCTTTTCTTTCTAAAAAGCATTATTAATATGTGTCATTGCGTATTACTATTTAACCTTTTCCAATGTTCATTTTTTGTCTCCCATAGAAACCAAACCAGGAAACGGGCTGTGTAAAACAGGAAGCATTGCTCTCTTTGGAAACGTAGTGTACAGCGGGCTGCTGAACGATCACTTCTGGCATTTCGGGGTTCCCCTTGTCACAAGACTGGTGAGTGAATGCTCTCTTTGTGTTCTCCAGATTGGTGGCAATGTTGGCACATGCCTCTCTGCTCCCTTTGCCACCTTGGGATTTCCCACTGGCAGCTGGGATTTGGCATCCGTTGTGTTTTGGCTGGGAAGAACCTGATTCAGAAATGTCTGGGGGGCTTTTTTACAGAACACATGTGCTTATTAATGTGAGCTTCTTTTATTGTTGTATTTTGTTTTGTTTCCTCTCCAGAAAGTCTTGAAATATAAGGGAACATGGCTGTGCTGGCATATTTAGTAAACACGTTCACGACTAACAGCAGAGAACAGCAGTGGAAAGGGAATAGGGCTGATCTTGCAGCCGCACGTCATGTTCTTCTTTCTGATTTCCCTGTCTGCCTTCTTTCTCAATGATGCAGGATCTAAATGAGAAGATAATGCATTGGCGTATGATGTGTCTGTTTAAGAACTGAATATTAGTTGGCTACTCAAGTTTTAATTAAACTGTAATCTTAGCGCATGTCAGTGCCTCTGTCTTATTATGAATTGATAAATATTGATGCTCCGTCTTCCTCTGAAAGATGTCAAACAGTATTAGCATACAGGCAGGGAAGGACAGGGAGGAGGCAACGCTGGAGCAATTTACTGCCTTATACTCGATTAAGATAAAAAAGGATTTCGGAGGATCAGAAGTATAAATCTCTCAAGGTAACTTGTTTTTCACTGCTTCCCCAATTGAGCATGCAGATGTGTTTCAGATGAAAACTTTACAAGCAGAAACGGGATGTGGTTCAGCTCCTAGAAATTGTTGCATCGTTTGATTCTAGCTGTAAAGTTGAGATTTTGTCTTACATCAATATGATTTATTTATTTATTTATTTATTTATTTATTTATTTATTTATTTATTTATTTATTTATTTATTTATTTTTTCATTCATTCATTTACTGTATTTATTTATTTATTTATCCGTTCATTCATTAGTTTATTAGGTTGTTATTATTTATGTATTTATTTATTTATTATTAGTTAATTTGTTTTTTGTTTGTGTGTTTGTTTTTATTGTTATTTATTGTTATTTTTTATTATTATTATTTATTTATTTATTTATTTATTTATTTTATTGGTAGAATAAGCATTACCACTCTGACTTACTAATATTAGGCGCAGCCAAAATCACATTTCTTTCTTTACAAAGAGCTCATGGTTTTAGTTAGCACTGTTACACTTTTTCTCAGTCAATTTGGAACATTTCTCAGATCAGATTTGAGATTTTCAAAACTACTTGTGTTTCCCAGAGATGGGTTGTGGCTGGAAGGGCATCCGCTGCGTAAAACAAATGCTGGATAAGTTGGCGGTTCAATCCGCTGTGGCGACCCCAGATTAATAAAGGGACTAAGCCGAAAAGAAAATGAATGAATGAAAACTACTTGTTCGATCTTCACATCATTGTGTCACTTGTGCACATCAAAAGAGCAGTTTTCTCATTCCTTTAAACAAGTTGCAAATACTTTTGTACATCCATGCAAAGATTATGTACAATTCTCTGCTGTTTCCAACATCATCAATTGCTTATGTCATGTTGGTCAAAATGGATTATTTTGGTCTCTTGAATAGTGAGCCCCCACAACATTTAATCGTTTGTTCATGGCTTAAGTCTTCGCATGCAAAATGGCTGAACAAGTTGTCTTAATGCATGTTTCTATACAGTACATTTCCATTAGACTCTTTATCTTAATCTGTCTAGAATTAGTACATTTTTGCCAGGCAAATCTTGACATTTTCTAATGAAAGTCCTGTTCACATTTCTACTTTTGTTTTTTTGTTTTTTCATTGTGCTATGCAGTGATGTCTTTTCCTTTATCACAATGACATTACCTGTCAACGAATTACAATACAAACAAAATTACTATTATGTTTTTGCTATAGTTTACATCAGAACATCCCTTCAAAATACATTGTTATATTGACTAAGTAATTTATCTTGTCTTATCTGTACACAATGACACAAGGACTTGTCATTCTGATGGCACTGACATGTTCATTGACACAGAAATTTAGTATTGAGAGGTGAATTAAGGATTTTGAGCAAGAGACTGGCTTTTGCAGGTAATCCATGGTGTTTTGCTTCTTGTTCATGTTGTTTTGAGAAATGCACCTACTGTTTTGCAAAATTCAACTCTGATCTAAGAAATGTACCAAAGTGACAGTGAGTAAAACTGTAATAGTCCTAACAGACACACAATGTCATAAGACATTATTATTAGGTTAGATTTAGATTGTCAGCGTCTTAGGACAATGCTATTTTGACATCCAATAATGACGTGAAATGACGTTGATATTTTGTTGATTTTAGGTTGTGTTGGAAAGTGACCAAAATCTAACGTTTAGCTAACATCTTAAACTAACGTCATGTTGACATCAAATACTGACATTTATTCTTTAGGTATGGCAACCAAAATCCAACATCTGATGGATGTCATTTGGCAACATCCACACAACGTCAAGCTGTAACACCATTAGACGTTGATGTTTTGTTGTTTTAGGTTGTGTTGGAAAGTGACCAAAAAGCAACGTCTGTCCGAATTGGAAATTGAGGCCGGCCTGACGTTAGGTTCTGATGTCAACCCGATTTTCATTCCCAAACAAAATGCATTGTCCCATGACGTTGGGGTACAACGTCAATCTAGCGCCATGTTGACGTCCTGTGCCTGCTTGGCTGTCTTGCTAGCCCTTGTTTGTCGTCTCTGGAACACAGTTGTGTGGGCATAACATTTTTTTTTTTGGGGGGGGGTAGGCTATTTTTGGATGTATATATGTTTTGCTCTTTCCACCATGCATTATTTGCACTCTCAACCATGATTTCAAAACAGTTATCAGTGTTTTCATAATCAGTATTTTGTTGTTGACAGGTTCCCCACATTTATGTGAACTCTGGCTCATACAGTATGTGATCACAAATCAAATGACTGATGCTTGTATTTTGCTGTGTACAATAATAGTCATTTTTGTCATTTCAAAGTTTTGCAGATGACATTTGTTGTTATGCTTGTTGTAATTATGAGTTAAATCTTGCATCATCATTGTGTAAACGTGAATTTTGTTTACTGAACTATCAGAATTGTTGTGGAGGAAAACAATACTCACACTTTTACAGTACATATATCAGCCTGCCTGATTTCATATACACTTAATATAATTAGAAAAACAGACATTCTTTAATAACTTTATTTATTCTTCTCAAGTTGTTTATAATAAATAGATTGAGGAATGCTAATTAGATAGATGTTTTTAAAACCAAATGAGGGAATGAGGGTGTAGTGAATTATGTTCTGGGTCACCGAATGTTTTGATTTGTTTATATGCATTAAAACATGTAGCAAATCGTCTGTAGTCCAATGTCTAATTTGGCGTTACAATATTTCGCAGAGCTGGAAGGCTCATAGCAATTATGTTTCCAAACTTTACTTTCCTCTCCTCTTTTTTGGAAATTCTACTAATGGCTTTTGGAAACACAACACTTTGAATAGCCAAAGCATGTTTAGCGTTTAAGTGTGCTTGCATGCTCCCACTCAGATCACTATAAATGAGTTCTACCTCAGTTCCAAAGCACATTGCTTTTTGACAAATTAAGTAAATTAGTCAATGCCTCTGTAATCAAGTGCAACAGCGCTTTGCATTTTATCTGCTTGTTTTTTGATTAGACCATACTTCCATGCATGTCACTTGCAGTGTCGCTTTGGTCATTGGAAAGTGCTTTTAATGAAAATGGACTGGCATGGTGATCCGTTCCTCAATCCCCCACCCCAAACTCGCTACAGACGCTAAACTGCACCTTAACCAGATTAAGACACTTAAACGTGTTTGGAGAATCAAGCCTCCCCACCAGATGGAGAGAAATGGAGGGCGGTTGTTTTTGAATTAGGTCTCCCTCGATTTTCCTTGCCGGGTTAATGAATAAATGAACTGGCGCGGTAATTGGAAGGGAGTGCGTTGAGAGAGAAGGAGAGGAGCACGCAGCTCCATTGAGTTTATGGAGGCAGAAATGATGACGTTGGATAAAGCACTGATGAGGAAGGTATAGCTCAGTGGGGCGAACATGCCTGAATGTGTGTGTGTGTGTGTGTGTGTGTGTGTGTGTGTGTGTGTGCGCTCAGAAGGGAGGACTCAACTTCATTATAAGGTGCTTTAAGTGCGACACGCTGTGATTGTGCCATCTTCTTTCCAAACAAAGGGCAGGAACAGGGGACAAAGGAAACGCCAACGTCCAATAGCCGTCGCAGAGACGTGCACATACTGCTGAATCCTGTCAGTCTGTGCTCAGAGCCGAATTTCAGCTTTTCAGCAGAATGTGTGTAATTGATAGCACTCTGGGGCTGCTTGGGCCTTGGCAGCACGCAAAACGAACGCAAACCTCCAAAGACAGAGACTTTTAATATCTGGCAGGCTCGCTCAGCATGGAAGCTAGACACTGTGTGGCGTGGAGATGTATTGCTGCTCACTTTTGGGCTGCAGTTTGGGGGTTAAAAAAACGAGGGAATCGCTCTTTTCAGCTCCTGTCGAATATACCAAGGCTTGCACTATTTCCAAGACCTGCTGCGCTTGCGGCCAATATGGCGTCCCAGATGTGTTCACCTGCCGTTGGCAGCGGCCAGCTCCTAATTAAGACAGTCTGGCTTGGCTACTGGCTCAACCTGGGCCTGCTCAGACCAAACTTTGCCCATCTGCCCTGCTTAAAGAAGAAAACTACAGCCTTTGCACATCACGCCGCTTGACATCTATACTCAGGTGGGGTGTAGAGGGCGTTAGTTGCTGCAGGCAGGGTGAGACGTGCATGACTGTGTGCGGATGAAGGATAACGTGAGCAGTTGTGTTAAATGCACATAATGCATCTGGCTTTATCTTTTTTTTTTCTTTATCTATCTGTCCTTGTCTTTCTTTGCACTGCATCAGGGCAGAGTGTGCTGCACTTCCAGTGAAATTTAAAAATATATATATATATTTTCAGACGTAAGTATCAGTGTGTTAGTCTTAAGGGTATTTATAAGCTAGTGTGCTCCAAACCAGTGACAGAAGTCAGATTTAGACGATGTAAACATTTAAATCTTACAGTTTGTCACTTGTCACTAAATGGATTAACAATTTTTTGACGTTACCTCTTGCTTCAGCTTCTCATCAGATCTTCTGACCAATCAAATAGGGATGTAACGATTGATTGATTGATTGATTGATTGATTGATTGATTGATTGAACGAAGGAATGATTTTTTAAAACAAAATGATTTGAAACAAATTTAAGCTAAAGAGCCCTTTTTTTTCTTAAATGCTTCACGTTGTTTTGCTAAATATATCTTCTGCCATAACTAAATTGATATTTTAAAAGCAAAGTCCCCAAATTAAAGAAGACTCATTAATGTAAACAAACTAATACTGTAACTGTGCTGGGATTTTACATCTTTAAAAATAAATATCAGCATATCTATGTTTTCTGGCATTAGCTGAGGTCTTTGCACATTTACAATGCCCCCTGTTGATGAAAAACTCTTTCACTGGGGACTGAAAAGGCTGGTGTGGATAGGTAAGCCTTTCCTAAACCAGAGAGCAGTGTGTACAGAGGTGGTCAGTATGCCCCCTGATCTAGGAGACTGGCCACTGGCATAAAAAAAAATCGATTCTAAAATTACTAATTATACACTCTCAGAAATGTACAAGAGCTGTCACTGGGGCTGTACCTTTTCAAAAGATACATATTTGTACCTGAAGGGTCCATAAAGGTACCTCAAATGTACTTTTTAGGTACATTTGGGCACTAATATGCACTTTGGTACCACTGTAGACTCTTTGGGTACAAATTTGTATCTTTTAAAAAGTACTGCCCCAGTGACAGCTCCTGTACCTTTATTTCTGAGAGTGTATAGTAGAATAGAGACAGGAACTGAACATGATTATGAAGGTGAATAATTAATATTACTTGTATAATTAATTAGAATAAGTAACAGTACGATACACTTCAGAAGAGATCATCTTGAACATTTTTAAATATTCAATAATAATAAGCAAATTATTAAAATATGCATGAACTAAATTGAAAAGGAGAGGGTAAAAATAATCTAATACCTGGATCTGTAACAGAACAAGTTTCTCTTGCGGTCTGATTAACACCTTAACACTTTCGCTATCAAAACACTGATGCACCGTGTGATCTCCGTAGCACTTGTCGGAACAAGTGAAGCTGCAAATCATCTGATCATTTGTCTTATTAATTTTGTTTGTTTGTTTTATTTTTTAGCGTATAGACTTCATTGACAGTAGTTTGTATGATGTGCATCATATTCGTTGTTCTATTAGTTTAAGTAAGTGTCTTTTTGTATTTGCACAGTTTGTGTTTTATCTGGCGCACTTCACCGCTGTCATTTTATTCAACCGCCCCACCTCTTGTTCGCCACTGATGTGCGGATAAAGTGGATTTGCACTTGTAAACACAGCGCCCTCTCTGTTAAAAAAAGTAGTGCGATTCCTTCAACATTTCTACCTGTTTTAATGGTCACATATTTAAAATCACGGTTAATCGTTACATCCCTACAATCAAATAATCTACTGTATAGTATTTGACATGTCTCGCCTCCTTATCATACTTGAGATGCTTCTCGTGTGCTTTTTCATTTGCTTAATCAATGCTATTTATTTACAGTTTCCATTTTTTGTGATTCACAAGTGTTTTCTGTTTATTTACACATGTGGATTGCATTATGGGATGTTGATATCTGCTTTTATTATTAATTTAGTAGTTTGAAATGGTCTGTAAAATACTGGCAATACTGGCAGTTTCTTACAAGGTTTTTGTACCATAATATACAACCCCATCCCAGACAATACATCACTTTAAACTATTAAAAATGTCACTTTTTTAACTGTAAGGTTAAAAGTTGTTGGAAGAAAGATCAAAGTCCCATAACGCAATTCAAAAGCATAAATAAACTTAAAATTAAATTTACAGAAATTGTTTACAATGCACTCCTACTGGCAGAAATAAAAATGAAACTTGCTGCTTTTTTTTTTTTTAAAGGGGATGATCTTATCTATGTCCCACTTTGTCTTCATGTTTTGGCTGAAATTATGTCAAACATCGAATAAAAAATCCAGATTAAAAGACCTTTTACAAGCTTGTGCCACGCTGTTAGACTCTACGTCACATCTCGGCGCATAAGCCTGGAGAAAGATCAAACGACACATGGAGATCAAACCCATGGATCGGGTCAACAGACAACTATACTGCACAACACCGGCATTAAATATTGACTAAACGAATCGCAAGTTTGGGGAGTAAGAGAACACGACAAGAAGCATAACCAATTCAGGGCTCTGACTTTTTCCCTCTTTCTTCATCTGAGAGAAAAGGTTTCTTGTCTCTGTAATGGAAAATGACGTCCCCAGGGCCAGTCGTCCTCCGAGTGCTTAACCCGAACAAGCAGCACCCTCGGCATGCTGGGGAAAAACAGTGCAGATAGTGGTAAAGGAGAAATGGAGAGACAGAGAAAGAGTGTTTTGGGTTTGAAGAGAGAAAGAGTAGCAGAGACAGAAAACAGAATGGATCGAGTGGACAGAAATATTACAGAAAGAACAACAACAACAAGCACAGTATGGACGACCAGGGCCACTTGATTTACAGATGTTCAGATACACAAACAAGTTAGGTTTTGTTTTTTCCTTGCAGTGGTTTGTGTGCTGTTTAAATAAATAAATGCATACATACATACATACATACATACATACATACATACATACATACAGGGTGAAACGGTGGTTTAGCAAAAAGACTCGCTTGTTCGAGTCATGGCTAATCAGTTTGCGCTTTTATGTGGGGTTTGCATGTTCTCCGCTTGCTCACGTAGGTTTCCCCTGGGTGCTCTGGTTTTTCCAACAGTCCGAAGACATGCACTATAGGTGAATTGAATAAACTAAATTGGCCGTGTATGAATGAATGTGTATGGGTCTTTCTCAGTACTGACTGAGTACCCCTGATAAATAAAGGGACTAAGCCGAAGGAAAATTAATTAATGAATACATACAGTGCTCAGCGTATACGAGTACACCCCTCACAAATCTATTTTTTAAATTCATATTTTTAATTGGAAGCTATACAGTATTATATTGGTGCATATCCATTAGATTAGTCAGTACTGAAGCCAAATCTGTAGCTTATCTTACAAAATAACTTACGATAGCGGCCCAAAAACTAGTACAGCCAAATTTATATGTTATAGAAAAATAGTAAGTACAAATTTTAAAAAGAGGAAAAATCAAGAGAAGTAAAAAAAAAAAAAAAAAAAACCATTTTGTTGAATTTTTCTAGGTTGTAGTTTTGTTTTGTTTTGTTTTTTGTCAAAATATTGTGCTTGAATTTACTGTATCTTTCATTTTCTAAATATGTTTGGTGACTAAAATATTATTTAAATAAATGTATCTGTTTAATAAAACTGTTTTAACTGAGAAATGGGGTGTACTCAATTATGCATGCATACATAAATACATACTTACATACATGCATACATACATACATACATACATTAAAAGAAATATTTTTTAATTGTTAAGTTGTAAGTTTATATAT
>CAIGQQ010007205.1:6279842-6290411 GCA_903798035.1 Danio albolineatus | reverse complement strand
TATATTATGTGTTGTTTGAGTGGGCCACGGAGGACAATTACGCTTTTAAGCGTGGACACAGTGTCTAATCTTTGTCAAAAACCAGACAGCAGTGTTTCACACCCAGTTTAGTCAGATGTTAGCGAAAATGTAAGTTGTGCAATCACCTCAAGACTGAAGAGAAACATTTGACTTTCTTCTTTGCTATTGTTCCACTTTGCAGAGGATAAGCACCTTAGGGGACGAGGGTAGAAGAATGCCTAATGTGGCAGCCCCCTGTCAGGATCCAGCCCCTTTGATTCCCCATTTCAAACGCTGGCTCTACCAGCCAGGGACGGCGCATGTGAAAGTCACTTTCCAATAGAAAACCACTGGCTTTTCTTCTTCTTCTTCTTCTTCTTCTTTTTACATGCTCTTGTTTTACGTGCGTCCAGAGCTCCTTGGGACTTCATAGCTTTTCATGACCGTTTGTATTTTGAATGCATCAGACATGCTCTTCCATCCCTCAATGCTGTATGTAAAAACACCTTACATTGCCCCCTTCAAGCCCTCCAATAGCATCTTTTGTGCTGGGCTTTTTGCATTGTGTCAGTAAACAAGACGTTCTCTGTCACGGGGAGGTTGAAAAAAAGAGTTCAAACCATCTTTGAAGTTACAGCCGTGCCGCTTTGAAGTTCTCAATGTCACAGGGCATTTAAGTTCTCATAAGGATGAGTTGAAAAAAAAATTAAGTCAGAAAAAAATCTCAGACTTCCTGGTGAACTTCGGAGAGGCATCTTTACGGATATGATAAACGACATGACAGATATGATAAAACACCACTGTGCTCATTTGCACAGCAGAACATGAAAACTGCAAGGCTGCGGCCAACATACGCCTGCACTGATCGACATATATGTATGCTAAATAATTGATTATGAAGATTTTATCTGAGGAAATCTGCCAAAATGCATCTCAGGGGGAGGTTTTATTGCTCACGGGTTGCTCTTTTATAGCTCAGGTGACTTATAGGAGAACTTGGTTATGTTTAATTGGAATGTCTGCTTTGTGTTTTATGAAGCATCATAAAAAAAGAAACAAATAAGACAATTGTTGGCGTACAGTGAAAACAAGCTACTGTATAAGAGTCTGAAAGCAAATCCTGGGGTTGTTCTTGGAGCAATTGGATGAGAAATATTTGATTTTTTTTTTAAAATCTCTTTTGTAGCAAATGTTGAGAAATTGCTGAGAATTTAAGGAATATAATGATAGACCTAATTTACTTTCATAGCCATAGCAAACCTGCATTCTTAAAAAATAAAGGAGTATTTCTACAGTGCTGGCATTTTTGTAGTAATTTATGATGGTGTTCCATTCCAGGCTCATGGAAAAATAAGATCTTGTATATTTATTATTTATGTATTGTCATAAGTACATATTATATTATAAATTATATTATATGTCCAGTGAGTTGCACTAAATGCATCCTTAGTTTTCTCACAAACATAGATTAAACCTTACCCTAAACTGATTCATCCTTGTTTTTTCATGGCTGAGTTTACTTTATTGGAAAAATAGTCCAAGTTTAATATACTGGAATAGCCATACATATGGAGATTAGTTTGTAGTCCAAACATTTAAAAAAAAAATAGTATTTAATAGTTGATAAATAAAGACAAAAATAGATTCAATTCTTAGAGAGGTGACCAATCACAGTGGAGTAAGTTATGGACAAATACAACGCTGACCAACTGTCACTACACTTTTTCTATAAGTTGTAAAACAGCATGAAATATGCTAATGAAAAAATGGAGGAGAAATTAATATTACAATAGTAACATCCCAAATTATGCACTATGCACTTATACACACGATTGTGTGCAGGTTTAGTTTACTGCCATCCCAAATGATACACTAACATTTTTATTTACCAGAAATGTCAATGTAATCTCATTACAGTTCGTAACTTTTTATCTTGATGTTTAATTTGCATTATTTGCTTAGAGTCTCCTTTTGTACGTTTTAATTTGATTTGCTCATCCCACACTCGGGTAGGTTTAGGGGTGGGGTTTTAGGGTTGTTAAAAATTCTAAAAGACTAAATAAAATATTTTTATCTGTTGGAAAAGTGCATCGTCCAGGTATTAAAGTACACTTACAGTATTTACGCAACAAATTATACCTTTTTCATTCAACATAGGCTCATTCTGAAAACGTAGCCCTATATATATTTCTGGAGATTGGCATTATTTTTTGCGATTACCAGCTGACTGCTTATCTCCATGTGGACGGCTTTTCCACTGTTACAAATTTGTCCAGTGACTCGCAGCATACGTCGGCAGACTTGTGACTTGGAGTTGCGATGATGACATTTTAGCCCAGTGAAGAACAGTTCCAGAAAGCAGGGAAGACAAAAACAATAGCCCAAAAGTAAAATAAACAAGTAAATAACAGGGTGAGAATGTGGTCAAATCTGATAACGTGGTAAAAGTCAGGCTGCTGCAAGGGCTTTTCTTTTTCTGGATTGCTTTTGAAAACACTGTCGGTTGGGTTTGGGAAAGTGGGTGGGCGGGTCAATCAGTGCTTTTGAAAACTATGGCTGGGTTTATTGAAGGAGGCTCCTCCTCCTTCCCTAAACCCAACCATAGTTTTCAAAAAACCTCAAACGACAGCGGCCTGGTGGATTTACGCAAGAAAAGCAGGCGGGAATGACACTTGCACTAAAAAGCATACACAGCGGCCTTTGGTGGATTTGTGAAAACAAAAACTGATAAAAAACTTATCTATTGGGGACGCTTCATATTTGGCGCTCTCCAGAAATGTATATAGGGGTACGTTGTCAGAAATGAGCCTGGGTTGTTTTCATTAGTGTGTCAGTGGTTGATGTGTCTGTGATCATTCCACCATGTGCCAGTTTTAATTGGCGACACCCCTCTCCTACAGACATTTTCAGTCAGAGACAGTCAAATTATCTCAACAGTAATTTGAAATAAATAAACTTGGTGCTCATAGTTGGGTGTTTTTAGAATATAGCCAGCATTTTATAGTGTTTTACTGCCAACAGGCTGAGAATGTGGTAAAGTCTGATAATGTGGTAAAAGTCAGGCTGCCGCGAGGGCTTTTCTTTTCTTGGACTGCTTTTGAAAACACTGTCGGTTGGGTTTAGGGAAGTGGGTGGAAAAGGTCAGTCAGTGCTTTTGAAAACTATGGTTGGGTTTAGAAAAGGAGGCTCCTCCTCCTTCCCTAAACCCAACTATAGTTTTCAAAAAATTTCAGACGACAGCAGCCTCTGGTGGATTTACGCAAGAAAAGCAGGTGCGAATGACACTTTCGAGAGAAATTTGATATCTCAAAAAGCATACACAACGGCCTTTGGTGGATTCGCAAAAACAAAAACTGATAAAAAAAGTACCTACTGGGGACGCTTCATATTTGGCGCTCTCCAGAAATGTATATAGGGGTACGTTTTCAGAATGTTTTCATTATTGCTGTGTCAGGTTGATGTGTCAGTGATCATTCCTTCATGTGCCAGTTTTAATTGGCGACCCCCTTCTCCTCCAGACATTTTCAGTCAGAGACAGTCAAATTATCTCTAAAATCAGTTTCTACCAACAGTATTTTGAAATAAATAAACTTGGTGCTCATAGTTTTGTGTTTTTAGAATAGAGCCGGCATTTCATAGTGTTTTACTGCCTCTAGTGTTCAATTTTGGAAAATTGGAATTTTTGCAAAAAAAACAGCAATCTGTAAAGTTTTTTTTTTTTGTTCCTCTCAGTCTGCAGTGCAATATCCACTTTTGCTTAAGTTATTTGATGTATCTATTTATTTTCCTATGAGATGTATAGATTCATAAATAAAAAGAAATCAAATCCCGAATGCGTGAACCGTCCTGGCTCACATCCACAATCTACTTTCTGTGATTGCGAGTGATTTGTTGTGAGTGTGTGGAGGGGTGTGTTTCGAGCTCGTCACAGCACCTGAATGGCTTTGAAGTAGCGATGTGTGGCTTGATTGATACAGTCTGAAATCTTATGTCATTATGCTCATCCGCACTGATGTTTCTGTGCCAACAGGGATCTTACAGTTGTCCCCGCTGATTGAGTGTCTATACGGCTGCAAATGGAGCTTGTAGAAACGGCAATGTGAAAAATCGGAGCTATAACATATTCAGGTTTTATTTGAGCATGTTTATCCATCATGTGTGGAGATCAATTCAGTATTTTTGTTTGCACATATTATAGTGTATTTTTTAAGACGTGCACCATGTAAGGCGAGAAGCAATGTAGTAGTATTTTATTACTGTATCAATGTTATAGTACTGCATCGTAATAGTATACTGTAATATATCCTTTAGTATATACTTGAGTATTATGAGTGTGGACTTGAAATGGACACAGAGACCTTTAGTGCTAATGAGTGTTTGTGGTTGTCCGTTGGTATTACGGTCAGAGTAGGATTTAGTGAAAATGACTGTAGTGAACTCATCTTTATTTCTTTAGCTCACTCAGCTCATTAAGGCTAATGTCTCATCAGTTTCTATTAGCACTGGTAACAGGGTAGTGACTGCACGCTAAGACAAAAGAGCTGAATGAAAAGGAGCCACACAGATCTGTTTCTTCACGTTAAATTGTATCGTTTCACAGACATTTCTCCGATCACATCTATCTTTAGATGTGTGTTCACATAATAGTACACTTTAACCCAAGCTATAAAAATTAATAAACAAATAAATAACCACGTCTGGTGTTTGCAATACAAAGAGTGAGTAGTGAAATAATATCATTCAACACTATTAAGTGAAGATGTATATTTATATATTTTAGATCTTACTTTAATTTTTTTATTTAATTTATTTAAGCACATTGTGTTGCCATTTTTATATGCTGCCACTTCCCGTCATATAAAATATATAAGCATACTTTAATTAGATAATTTTGCTTTGTGTAACTGGTAATTGTAATGGTTTATTTTTGGAAAGGGGTGACGCTGGCATGATGGCTTGTAATATACTAAATTATTAGTAATGTTTATGATAAATTTAATGTTAACGTAAGAAATGTGTGATCTGGATTCATAGTCAGCTGTTTGCATTCATTCATTCATTTTCTTTTCGGCTTAGTCCCTTTATTTATCTGGTTTCGCCACAGCGGAATGAACCACCAATTTATCCAGCATATGTTTTACGCAGCGGATTCCCTTCCAGCTGCAATCTATCACAAGGAAATATCCATACACACTCGATCACACAAATGCACTACGGACAATTTGGCTTATGCAATTCACCTGTACCACATGTATTTGGACTTAAGGGATAAACCGGAGCACCTGAAGGAAACCCGTGAGAACACACAGAAATGCCAATTGACCCAGCTGAGGATCAAACCAGCAACCTTTTTGCTGTGAGGCGATTGTGCTACCCGCCGCACCATGACTCCCCTAGTCAGCTGTTTTACTGACTGTTATTATTATTATTGGTTGGGGTTAAAAATATGTAATTGTACACAGTTATTACTATATAGAGCTTTTGTATATGTATATATTGCTGGACTGTATATCTTTATATATTACTACACCATACATTTATTCTGTATATACGTTATCTCTACAGCAAGTAGATGAAATGCAAAAAATGATACTGTAAAATAAAGCATTGCATTATTTTTATTAACAGTCGTCGCCTTTGTTGACGCTATCTACAAAATGTGTATTTGATATTGTTAGTGATTTCACTAAATGGTCTATAATTGGGCAAAACATTGGTCTTTCAAAGATATTCAGCCTCTGAAAAGTTTCGCTTCCAACAGAAATTTACAGTGCCTTGAAGATAATTTACTATTTAATTACTAAGTAAACCATAAAACAGACTTAGTGTACAAACCAGCGATTATAACTCTTACCTGAGAGATCAATAAATCAGGAGTAAAGGTCAGGAGTTTTTTATGTTAAAATCAAAACAAAAGTGAATTGCGGCTGTGCTTCTCTCCTCCACCCCATCTCTTGTTCCTCATTCCATATATTTCCCACCAAACCGAAAAAGAGCATACTAGAGGTCCACCAAAGGACGTTGTGGATGGGTTTGCGTGGTTGTGTTTGGCGGCTGTAGTGCGCTGCATCAGTGGGGGTTTGCTTTCCCATAATGGGGGCACATCTGGTGTGTCTGCATCCAAAGGGAAACAGATCAACCCCCTAAAGACCCTAAATGAACCCAACACATATCCCAGTCCAACCCAAAGCTGCCTCAGCCTCGGCACATGATTCTGGCACCTCTGGCTATTACATTTGAATTGTCTAATTGTTTATTTATAATTGCGTAAAATCTGAAGATCCACCTGAAATTTTGGTGTTAAGTATTAAGTGGAATCCCTAAAAAAAGGCTCTCAATCGGCTACAGAGATCGGCAATTAATGGGCTAGATCAGCTGTTGTGATGTCATTATACATTCCCTTCATTTTCTACAGTGGGTCTGTTTGATCTTTGAATCCCCCCGGGAGCTCCAGCCTCCTCCCTCTCAGCATCTCTCCCTTCCTCCTCCTCCTGCTCTCCCTCTCGCTCTAGCAGAACCTCCCCTTTTCTCTCTCCGAGGGCTCACATTGGCTTCCGTATGTGTGTGTGTGTGCATGTGTGTAAGAGTGTAAGTGAAAGTGCGCAGCCGAGCCTTGATGACAGAGGGCCCAGGACCATTCAGACGACTCGCACGCCCCGCGTTCAGCCCACCTCCAGAACAGCACAGAACAAGAAACCAGTCCACAGAAAGAAGAGCAAAGACAGAATCTAAAAGACTTCTGCTGTAAAACAAAGAGGAGTGAGGGTTTCAGAGAGAGAGAGAGAGAGAGAGAGAGAGAGAGAGAAAGAAAGCGAGGGAGAGATAGAGAGAGAGGATCTCCCAGCTTAATGCGCAAAACGTCCCGCTACCATATGCTGTGCTCAATGGCCAACACAGGCTGTCTTCTGCTCTCCGGCTCAGGGATGCTAACTCACTCTCTCCAGTGTCCCCCTGCGTTCCTCTACCTACCCGAGGTAAGGCAATCCCCGTCCCTCAGTCTTGCGCTCGCTCTTCTTTTTCTTCTTCTTCTTCTTCTTCTTCTGCTACTTGCGGGTGACACGTGCTAGCATTGTGTTCACCCCCTCCTCCTCATATCCCTCCTCCCTCAAAGCCCTCGGCAGGGGTCATCCCTTCTCTCTTGGCATCTTTTCATTCATGCTGTTACTTTTTTTAGGAGTGTGACTTTTGCTTTTGTACAGAATGATGTTTTGTGTGTGTGTGTGTGTGTGTGTGTGTGTGTGTGTTGTAGATAGTATAGTAACTTTTTTGTTGTTGTAGTTACTTAATTTATTAACAAAAATATGCATTTTGTGTTTTTGTACATATATAAAAACACATTTTTTATCAGTCACTAATTCACACATTTCTTATCTCAATGTGTTTCAGAACTTTGTGCGCTACAGATTGTTAAACGAACGTCCGAATGTTGACAGATGTCACCGAATTAGTCCGTTCTAGTAAATGGGGGTTGGCTGACTTTTCTGAAGGTGCTTGGAAATTGTGTGGCACGTGAGGGGCTGCGGTGATTGTTTTTGGCCGCGCGTGTGTGCTTTACTACAGGCGGCGCGTGCGATGGCAGGCTGCTGCTTTCCTCTAGACGGTGTGTTATTGCTCAGATATAAAGAATGATAAGGCTGTTGAGAGATAACCTGCCTCATGCTGCTACCAAATCGCTCCTCACTCATCACCTTAACAGTCGCTGTCCCGGCAAACACACACACAACACCAGCTGTCCAGGCCTCTGCTGTCCCAACGCCGTTCGCTCTCTGTGTGTGTGTGTGCGTGTGTACATGTGTGTCTCTGCATACAAATAAGGCGTATTTAAGGATTCATCCTGTAAATGCTTGCACGTTTGAGCGTCCTCATAATTCCTCATCTGATTTTGAACAGATGTCATCGACAAGATGTCAGGGCTTGTTTTTGTGTACTGCCGTAATTGATTAGCTGCGAGAAATGTCTTTCAAATATCTGTCATAACGGGCTCGTTGCATTCAAGATGCTTGTAGGAGTTTGTTTCGGTTTCAACATTGTAGTGATTTTAGATTGTTTTGTTTTCTTTACCGAAGCTGCGAGAGTAAAAAAATTGAAGGAGGGAAATGCAGACTTGTTCTCATCTATCAAATTTAGTATGACTCACTCCCAAATAATACAGACAGATTCAGAAAGAGTTATCGCACCCTCAGGGATTCTGATGGATCCCATTCTTTATTCCTTTTTTTTTGCTTTTATTCACCTGCTGAAATGGTAGCCACACACGGCACGTCACATCTTGTAGATGGTGAATTGTAACAAGATTTGTTCTTTCTTTGTTCTTCCTGTCATATTCTTCACCTGTGCCTCATCCTAAACTAAAGTAAATATCCCCAAAAAAGTACAAATAGTTACTGCGTCATGTGCAGAAAAAAAACAAACACTGAAAAGAAAGTGTTTTATAGAAAAAGCGATCGTAGTCAGTTAATAATCACACACAAGTCTAATATTTCAGGAGAAAATATACCCTGAGGTGTACAACCCATGCATTTCACTTCTTGTTTTTTTACATATAAAATTATATTCCTAAATCGCATGGCACTTCTTTCTTAGCGCACAATATTTGTTTGTTAAGTCCACATATTGTACAGCATGTCTGTGAAGTCAATGTGTGCGTGTGTTTGTGTACAATATGTGTTTTGGCGGCCGCCTACATGCACTAACACTGGTAAATGCTGTTTAGCTGCATTACTGTCTGTTTTCATTGGATTAGGAATTAACCAGGGATCCAAACAGCTTTTGTTTTCCGTTTAACAGCAAAAGTTTCAGCCGTGGCATTATGGTGCAGCTTCTTTTCCTTTTTTTTTTTTTTTTTTTTTTAAGCAAACAGTGTGTTTTCTAACTCTGCGAGCAAAACAATTGCAGAGGCTGAACATGTTTCTTCTTTAGCAGCTTGTTCTGTAACCTCATTTAAACATCAAACCATGGTCTTCATACAGTCTGCTGTTGAAAATAAAAAGGATTTGTCAGACACCGATGTCAAGTGAGCTGTTTTTAAAAGAAAAAATTATAAAAGAAAATTCTCTATTACACTCTTCTCTCATTTTTTTTTTTCATTTTTTTATTTCACCAAACGTGACCTCTATCTACATTTAATTTAAATTTGGCTGGATAAGATTCCCTCCCTCTCCTTTTATTGCGGCAGAGGCTGGTTCTCAAGTCTTGAGTCAATACGGAGCAGTAAATCTGCTTGTGCAAGCATCTCTCCCTCCCTGGAGGACCGAAAATCTTTACCCATGCTCAGGATAGTTAAACAATTCTCGCTATTGTATGATTTTCTCCTGAGCCATGGAGCTGAATATTACAAGCATATTCTCCTGTGAGTTTTTAGTCATTTCTAGCAGTGGTCGAAGTCGTTTTGCAAGTATAACTCCGAAAAACACACACACACACACATATAAAATGCGCGTGCGTGTGAGTGTGTGTGTTTCACATGTTGAATTGTCAGCACAAAAGCTTGCAGGTGGTCTAGAGCTATCGAGAGGGGGCTTTGAAAACCCGCCAGAGTAGAAGGAGATGGAATAACAAGGATGGAAACATTAAGGAGAGGTGTAGGAGAATGAAATCTATGAATGAGAAGGGATTGAGAGCAATGCGAACGCTGGGATGTAATTGGACGGGTGGGCGAGTGTGTAAGTTATACATATAGGGAGTGGTTGAAGCACTTTCTTTTTTCTCTCCTAGTTCATTCTCCACTGCTTACCATGATCAGATATTTGAAACACACACACACACGCACGCAAACTGGACTCTCTACACTCTTGCTCGTCGATAGCCGATGACATAATGGGTTGGAAATGGAAGTCAAACCCCAGGGAGCGCAGATCAGCTGACGTCTCAAGCAGATGCTAGTTGAAACGCTCTGGGTTTGTGCGGTGGAAAGTAACGACAGCCGCAATGAGGATGAATCTGTATGGCCTGGTGTATCAATACAGCATATCAATAGGTAATTGTTTTGCTAACGGTATTGTAGTTAGCCTGCTTCTACTCTTAAGCACATCTGATAAGATTAAATTAATGAGCTATAGTCGTTCCAGGTGGGAATGCGCTTCAATTGAAACGCATGAATCTTTTATGTCAGCCTGGGCAGAATTAGTTTTGCTCAGATTTGATTGGTGCGTACGTGTTTTACCAACTAGTTATATGGACGTCAGTGACCACTAATCAAACTTTAGATTTTCTTGAGATTAAAAGATGCCTATTAAAGAGCATCGTAGTACAGGGGTGCAACACACACACGCACATATTTAAATGATCACTGATGTGAAGTGAGCATAACATATTTATATTAAATTCTAAACATTCAGGAGAGGTATAGGGAAATGAAATCTGTGAATGAGAAGGGATTGAGAGCAATGCGAATGCTGGGATAGAATTGGATGGGTGGGCTAGTGTGTAAGTTATACATATATGGAGTGGTTGAAGCACTTTCTTTTTCTCCCTTAGCTCAATCTCCACTGCTTATTATGATCAGATATTTGAAACACACACACAAACTTGACTCTCTACACTCTATTAAAGAGCATCGTAGTACAGTGG
>CAIGQQ010007205.1:6228087-6265116 GCA_903798035.1 Danio albolineatus | reverse complement strand
TATAATATAATATAATATAATATAATATAATATAATATAATATAATAAATCTAATCTAATCTAATCTAATCTAATATAATATAATATAATATAATATAATATAATATAGTTTGAAGGAACTTTCACACAGTACATCATTCATTCATTCATTTTCTTTTTCGGCTTATTCCTTTTATTAACCCGGGGTCGCCACACTCCACACAGAAATGCCAACTGACCCAGCCGAGGCTCGAACCAGCGACCTTCTTGCTGTGAGGCGAACGTGCTACTCACTACGCCACCATGGCGCCCCTTTCACACAGTACATATGATAAAAATCACCTTTTAAGTCAAAGGTAAATGCACAAAAGTTAGTTTAATTGTCTGTGTGATATGTTTGCTTTCAAAATGACGCAACTGATTAATTTCAAGTTTCCAAATATATTTTGTTCTCCTTACGTCAGTTTGTACGACTCTTTCAGATTCGACCACAAAAATACCTAAACAAACATGCTTTTTCCAATTAACAAAAAAATGTCCTATTAAATCTGTTTCCAGTATTGCATTTTCCATCACGCCACCTCACCGGATTTGACATTTATGTTCTCATTAACTTGTCAACTTCCGTCAAGGTATTTGTAGCACACGAGGGCCGTCAAAACACATCCAGCGCCCCTCCAAATACTAAAAGTAGAAGCACGAAGTTGAGAATATCTGCCTCTTTTATTACAAGCGGTGACAGGCGGATTGTGTCAGCCACAGGTCAACAGACAGTGGAGAGAAACTGATGTCCCCTGTGCTTTTCCACAAGTATAGCAGATGCTAAACAAACATACAGTCTCGGTTTGACAGACTGGAGGAGGCCATGCAGGCCCACTTTGCTTTTGCCATTGCTCTAAGTGGCTTGTCAATTACACTGGGTAAACAGAGGCAGAGTTAGAGAGTAAATCCACCCAAGACAAATATAAAATCAGATCCCTGGAAGATTAAAGGCCGCGGAGGCGTGCCAACAAATATTTCTCCGAGACAACGGTGGTTGAGGTTTGCGGCATTCGTTTGTTTGAATGTGCAATGCTTGTGCTGAGCGTCTTCGTGGTTGTTTTTATGGTGTTGTCATTGTGTTTTGTGGAGTTAGAGATTGGTCTGGGAGGAGTGATTAAAAAATAATAATTAAAAGGATTTGTGATGTTGTTGGTAGAATGCGTTTGTTTAATGTTTGGAGTGTGAAGGGAAAAAAACATGAAGTGGAAGGTTCGAGGGGTTTGTGGGTAATGTAGGAGACTGATTACAGCCAATGTGCTTTCTTCCTTTTTTTTTTCTTTGTAAGTAAAAATTGACTATAAAACATTTTTGTGAGAAAGCAAAACAATCTGTTTTGGTGTCATTTGGAAATGTATCTATGGTTAGGGATAAGTCGATACTGTGTGTTAATGTATGTGTTTTAATATGTGTTAATATATGTATTTTAGTACTTAAAACAATACATTCCAGTATATGAAATATATATATGTCAGTTCTACAATTTATAGTTTTAAGTACTTGTATGTATGAATTTATTTATTTATTTATTTTTATTTCATTTTATTTTATTTTTTTATTTTTATTTCATACATCCAATAAATATCATCTTTATAGTCAAATGGAATTTTAAATTTTTTTTTAATTGTCTGTTATATTTTTTATTTTATTTTATTTTATTTTATTTTATTTTATTAATTTTATTATTTTTTTATTTTATTTTATTTTATTTTATTTTATTGTATTTTATTGTATTTTATTTTATTTTATTTTATTTTATTTTATTTTATTTTATTTTATTTTGCAGAAGACGAGGCACAGCTGACTATAAGTAGCACCAAGTCAAACTGCATTTTAAGATTTGCAATTATTTATTTTATATCTGTGTGTCATTGTCCATGTTTTGTTTGTATGGAACAGAATTTATGGTCCCACTTTATATTAAGTGGCCTTAACTAATATGTACAGTTGAAGTCAGAATTATTTGAATAATTTGAATTTTATTTTCAAGTGTCTTGAAAAATATCTAGTAAAATATTATTTACTGTCATCATGGCAAAGATAAAATAAATCAGATATTAGAAATGAGTTAGTAAAACTATTATGTTTAGAAATGTCTTGAAAAAAATCTCTCCGTAAACAGAAATTAGGGGAAAAAAATAAACGGGGGCTAATAATTCAGGGGGGCTAATAATTCTGACTTCAACAGTACTTGCAATGAAATTATTAATTTGTTACAATGTACTTATTGCGTAAATACATGTTTTTACATTGTACTTATGATTGATTAAACACCTGCATGTAATTAATTTCTGTAATTACATCCTTAATTACACTCTCGACCATCCCTTATAATTAACCTTATACCCACCCTAAAGCTACCCATACCACCAAACCTGTCCCTAACTCTACCCATATCACCTCAAGAGCACCAGAAGTGTTCTGTAATATATTGCATTTATTCTTTGAATTAAATACATAGTAGTTAAGGCAACTTAATATAAAGTGGGACCGAATTTATTATAAATTGTGAGCATTTATTATAAACATCAAACCTAAATGGATTCACCTCAATGCAAAGTTCAGCACAAATACAAATGTGTGGATGCTCTGTGTACGTTTTTCTGGCTTGTTGTTAATTTGCGCTATATAAGTTGCTTTGGCATATTGCAGCATGTTTCAGGTGATAAAAAAAATTAAACATATCCTAAACAATGCATTATATTTTATTGCACTGGTTGTGTCACTTTTGCATACAGCAAATGAATGTTTCATTTTCCCAGCTAGTCACATTACATAAAGCGAGTGCTTAAAAACTGAAACCAAGAAACTAATTGTTGTAATGCTTGCCAAGTCTCCGATAACCCCCTGATACAGTTCTGGCGCTGTAATGCTCTCCTCTAAGCGTTGCCTGACTCGACCATGTCATTCCATTAATTCCAAGCCATTAATGAAGGAAGGGGAAAAAAAGGAAATTGAAAAAGAAAGCGTGGCTATCAATCCCTAGTGTTGTTGGCAGGTATATAATGAAGTATTTGAGTCCAATTGAATTTGAACTAATTACACTAGCCTCCAGATATTACTTCATCTGTACCAGTGGAATTAATGTATGCCGCGTGTGGGAGACGTACCTTTCGCACTCAGGCTCACCTCAGCGTCACACTCCATCATGCACCACACACTTGCAGATAAACATATTTTTTATACGTTAAAAACCATGTACTACACACGGACACACTCAGAGACAGGCATGGTTTGCTAAGCAGCACTGCTGAAGCCTCCGGCTGGCCAGTCCTCCTTAATTACACATGCAGCACTTTGGAGAGAATGAAAATCCATTAATTCACTTCCATTGAAAATATTAAGTCATTTTCATCCTCCATCGCTTTGCAGCGCAGCAGAAGCGTCACGCAAGGTTGTACATCTTGATCTGCTGTCTACAGATTCAGGCCAGACTACAGATAACTTACTTTGACTTGTTTAGACTGCACAGTTTAGCAAAGATTTAGATTTAGTCAAAGTGTTTTTTATTTTGTTTTGTTTTGCTTTGCTTTGCTTTGCTTTGCTTTGCTTTGCTTTGCTTTGCTTTGTTTTTGTTTTGTTTTGTTTTGTTTTGTTTTGTTTTGTTTTGTTTTGTTTTGTTTTGTTTTTTTGTTTTTTGTTTTGTTTTGTTTTGTTTTGTTTTGTTTTGTTTTGTTTTTTGTTTTGCTTTGTTTTTGTTTTGTTGTTTGTTTTGTTTTTTAAAATAAACCCATTTTATTTTATTTTATTTCATTTATTTAAATATTTTTATATTTTTATTTTTATTTATTTATTTATTGTCATTAATTGTAGTTTAACTTAAATTGTTTTGTTTGCTATTGTTTGCTAATATCTCTAATATTGTATTTTTCTTACAATATTGCATCGATATTAGATTTATATATATTCTATATTGTGTCAAATATATTAGACATATGCTTATATATATTAGACATATGCTTATTATATATTATATCAAACTATAAATAAATATAGAATTTTTCTTCCAGTATTACTTCAGTATAATTTTTTTTATTATATTAATTTTATCATATACTATATATATGACAGTTTAACGCTCAACCCCCAACCTGGAGGACCAGGACATACACACATACACTACGGACAATTTAGCTTACCCAACTTTTCTCAGTACTGGGTTGTGGCTGGAAGGGCATCCGCTGCGTGTGACCCCTAATTAATAAAGGGACCTAGCTGAAAAGAAAATGAATGAATAAGCTTATTATATA
Organism: Danio albolineatus; assembly: GCA_903798035.1. Lineage (NCBI taxonomy): Eukaryota > Metazoa > Chordata > Actinopteri > Cypriniformes > Danionidae > Danio > Danio albolineatus. Next base: position 6,260,848 of record CAIGQQ010007205.1, on the reverse strand, counting down.
TTATATCAAACTATAAAAGCTTAAAATTCTTAAATCTTCTTAAAATTTACTCTAGGTCACTGATTCACTTTGCAATGGATCATTCTTTGACAGAAACTCATCCTGACATACAAAAGTCAATTGACATGATTCACTATGCATCTTTTTGTAAAGCATTCCATATCTACAGGGCTAAACAGTCAGCATTTACAGTGATGACGCAGATATACCTTTGTTTACCCAAAAATAAAAAAATCCTGCAGGGTTTCAATCATTTACATTAACATTCGACTATTTAATTCGATAAGGTGCATCATTTTCTCTAAACACTTTTTCACTCAGTGTGTGTGTATGTGCTTCAGCTCACCCTTTCTTTAAAAGTGTGTAAAACAGGCCATTCCTCATTAGAAACGGCCTTATCAAAGCTCCTGCCTGCTCTGATACTGCTCAATATTCATCAGTCCACAACTTCGCTTTCCTTTTAAAAATCACACAGCTCTCTCTCTCTCTTTCTCTCATAGCATTGAATATGCAGGCTTCCTGATGAGGTTGCGTAATGATTATTTAATGCTGGCATAATTGCTTAAGGGCCTGCTTGTGCTCCTGTACTTACTGGCATGATACATCAGCATCATTACCAGAGCGATTGGCCCCCGATCACTCGCCTGTGATCATCGCCATCAATAGGCTTCAACAGGAGAGCCACGACACACAGTGAGCTTCACGTGTTAAACCGGACTGACAGCTGTGAGAAGATGAATCATGTATATGTGCGCGAGATATGCACTTTCAAGTTCATCCGCTGGGTTTCTGGAGAGCATGTGGAGCTGGAGAGTTATCGGTGGTTAGAAACGCTCTCCACCCAACAGGAGCTCTGTTTACACCGAGAGAGAACATCTCCATCCTCTGAAAGGCTTTAAAGTTCTGTCTGTTCAAATAAATGGAGCCGGGCTTCCTGATGGGTTTGGGTGTAATCCTGATGGAGTCTAGCCTTTGTGATCTTCACCATGGTTTACAGTCTATGTGTTTACTCTTGACTTGAGGAGGGGATTGATTGGTCTAATGGGTCGGTTGACTGAAGTCATCCTTACACTGTTGGTTTAAGCAAGTCGGCCCGAAAGCAAGTCTGTGACGGCTTAGAATTCAGTGTAAAGGCACTATTCAAAAAAGGTTCATGTAAATACACATTTTTGAAAATGTGTGCTGTTTCAGGTTTACATTTTTTGCTGTGTAAACATGCAAATATTGAGCCAAACTTCAGTGTTGCAGTATTATCCTGGACATTCATTTATATTTTTGGTCACACTTTTTTTTAAGGTATAATTCTCGCCATTAATATACCATTAACTAAGACTTTTAGTTAAGTAGACTACTAATTTAATGCTTATTAAACCCTTTAAGGTGCACTCCTTGAAGAAAATTTTGGCCCACACTTGCGTTGAACGATATACTGACACAAATCTGATAAATAGTAATAAGCAATTGAAATAACAATGATAGCCTGTGGATAAAAGGTCGACAAGGTGGTTACAATGCTTGTTAAAGGCTTAGTAGCTTGTACATTAGTAATTAGTTTTAGGTAACAGGTAGGATTAGGGATGTAGAATGAGATCATGCTTTAGAAGTACTAATAATAAACAGCCAATATCATATTAATAGGCAAGTAATAAACCAGTAGTTAATAGTGGGGATTGATTCTTCAGCTAAAGTGTTATAGTTGAATTAACTTTTGTACTATTATCAAATTTCATTCTTTTGTTTAAATATTTTTTTTCAATATTTGTTTGTCATTCTGTTGAATGCTTGATTCTAATTGGTCGATGAGACTTATTATCAGGCAATGACTTCAGAATAGACACACTCAAAAAAAGATGTAGCTGCTTGTTCAAACTACTTATCTAAAATGAGTTGAAAACAATTATTGAGATTATTTTGGGACTTAATTGTACTTAATTGTTTTATGTTCAATCTACTTAAATGTGTTAACTTGTTTGATTTGTCTTGGGACAAATACAAAACTGTTGCAAACAATTTATTTGTGTTGAATGTAAACAAACTAATTGAATATAATAATATTCAACTTAATTTGTTTGTTTAAATTCAGCCCAAATAAATAGTTTACAACCACTTAACATTAAAAAAAAATTGTAAATCCAAGGAATCATCTTTGAACAATTTTTTTTCAGTGTACATGAATGAATTGTGTGGAACTCTTCATTTTTTAAAGTGCAAGACACGTCACTCGTATAGTTTTGAAAAATCCAATGGCCGGTATGGAGGCTTTGGGAAAGGAAGTCCTGCCTTCTTCACCGTGAAACCCAAAAAGTTATGGTAACTCAAACCATTTGAGGAAACCAATTGCAACAAACCATTTACATTCAAAAACTAATCCTAATGAGTACTGTGAGCTTAATTCATTTGAGTAAACGAAGTAATTTGAGCACAGTACAACCCAATAAATGAAGAGAACTCAAACCAACTGAGTACTGTAAAACCTAATAAGCCAAGGCAACTCAAACCGTTTGAAGAAACCGATTGCATCAAACCATTTGAGTTAAAAAAATGAATCTATTTGAGTACTGTGAACTTACTCTATTTAAGTTAAAGTAATGAGGTGTTTAATTAACGCATTACCTTCAACACTGAGTTCAAAACTCTTTTTAAATGAGTAGAATGAAATTTCTGTAAATTTTGAGTTAACTACACTCATTTCATTTGATAAAGTTGACTGTTGGGTTTTACAGTGTAGTGAAGGAGCCAATCACCAATAGCTATAGACTTACAATCCACCAGAGGAGGTTATGAACACTCACATGCTGGAATCTCAGCAAATACTTGACTCACGGACATGAGAAATCCATAAAGCTTTCTAATAAGCATACTGTACATATCTAATTTAATGAACCAATGACGCTTGTTGGTTTTGTAACCTGTATGAAACTTAAAATTTGGTCAAAATTTTAACATATTTTATTAAAAAGAGCCCAGTATTTTTCAGAGTGTAAGTTGGTGCCAGTGACAACACAAACTTATAACAAACAACAGTAATTTTCTGTTGTTCAACTTAGTGTCTGTACAATCTTTTAGTTGATGATGCTTGTGTCTGTTAAGATGGAGAAGGTTATTAGCACAGAGGGCACATGGGAGAATTTGCAGTTGTAGCACGTTATGTCAAGTGTCTCAGTTAAAATGAATCAAATGAGTCAAATTGCCATTTGATGTCCAGGTGTGCTGTGCATGTCAATTAAACTGTAGAGTTCAGTGTGCGTGTGTGTTTGACTACATGTTTGCATGTGCTAAGCTGTCCTTGCACTTAACTTTTTAATGTCTTTGCTCTTCGGGAACTTCTAGTTTTTGAATATGCTTGTTGATATACGCGTACCGTGGGATCTAGTTCAATATAAAGAAATCTTTTAGCTTATTTTCAGTTTAATACAACAAATATTTTTTTCTTAAGTAATGAAAATAAAAAAGATAGAAAATTACATAATTAATGTAACAACGAACCATGACTTCAAAACTGATCAACAAATCTAGCAAAAAAAAACTTTTAAAGTATTACATCTTACCAATGTTTTGTTTTTTGTTTTTTACCATGGTAACAGCATTTAGCTGTTTACATGAATTTAGAAAATTGAAATTAATTTAAGTTTGAAATTATGTTTGATCAACATTTATAACATATTATTAAATTGATATTTGAATGTGTCTGTATAGAATTTAAATAAACATATTTTAACTTTATAGCTTAATACCAGTCCAGATATATGAAACTTAAATATTCATTAGTAACCTTACTACATCCAATTAAAAAAATAAGTATCAGTTTCAGTTTCTAAACAAAAGGTGATTCGTTTTACATCTTAACCTGCGTTGGTTTGTATATTTATCAAAATAAACACCAAATACATGCATGCACGAATAATAAAAGCTGGGTTTTTATTTTTCTAAAGCATCTACAAGGATTATATCTCATAATATAAAATATATATATTTATTTATTTATTTTTTTGATTTATTAATTTATATATATAGATATATATCTGTTCTAGGTCAAAATGTATTCAGTGCATTATGAGGAAGTTTCATAATGCCATTGATTTGTCCCTTTATTGCTTTAAAACATGATCATCTTGTTCTCCAGCAAAATTTAGGAATAATCCAAAGAACATCTCGTGTCTCTGTGTACTCTCAGTCTGATCAGTTGTAAAAGAGATCTCATATGTTTAGATCTGTTTAAGTGAGTAGGTTTTGGTCGCATAGTAGACCATGATTCCTATCAAATCACATGATTTAGTTCACCATCCCTTTAATACTCAGCAACACAATGGCATTGACCAGAAGTGACCCGCTGCCTCTCTCTCTCTTTGCGCCTCTTTATCTTCATCCTTCTCTTTTTCCATCTTTCCACTAATCTGTCTTCACTTTTGTTCCTCCCACCCTGTTCCTTGTAATCTCTCGCCTTTTAAAACCTCATAGCTGGCTTCCTCTCTCTTTCTTTCTGTCCCTCTGTAGTGCCTTTTTTTATTTTTTTTTCGCCTTTACAAGGATCAATTTAGCCCAACATGATCCTCTGTGTGCACAGCTAATTCCGCGGAGCTCACGCAGTTCTGCATTGTGTCATAATCGGTGTGAAATTGATTTATGGCCTCTTTTCCACCCTCTAAACAGCTGCTGAGTGATGCCTCCTGTCATAATCATTCCCCTTCTCGTCTTTTTTCGAGCACTCCTCTCTCCGGCGGCGGACACAGATTATGTATGATGAGATTTCCTCTCACGTTTATAACATGATATCTGAGAGAAGCTGAGTTTCTCCTTGTGGCCCTCGCTCTCTATACCCATGCTCACTTGTTCAGTCGCTCGCTATCTCTGGTTTTTGTGGCTTCAAACATGCCTGCATTATTAATGGAAGTTTTACTAATTCATCTGAATGGAGGAGCGAGGGAGAGAGACTGTTGGTTGAAGTCCGCCACACTCTCCAAAGTTTGGTAGTGGTACTGAGTCTTGAGAGCCCGCCTAACTTCATCAATTATGGAAGCGGGCGACATTTTTCAGGCGGTTTTTGTGGCTTACTGGTGTGGAATATAATGTGCTTTTCCCTAGTGTTGTCCAGGTGAACAGATGAACACAGACAGACTGGGGATGTAAATGCCACTGAGCGAAATCCAGAAAGACTCCAGTCTTGTGGTGTTTTTAGTTGTACCTCTCTTCCGATGTCCTTCTTGGACCCAAAAGCAATTCCACAGACTGACAGATCAGAGTTACAAGGTTTTTTTGACCGGCGAACATTGGAGAGATGCGGTTTGTCCATCATTAGGATGGCCACATGGGAGGATGTGAGTGCATTGGATTGGATGCTCAGTTTTTTTCTATCCTTGAATGTATTTGTTGAAAACTATATGTTATAAGGGATGAAATGGTATGCAGAGGCTATTTAAGGAAGCACTTGCTGTGACTTGAATAAGACATTTTCAGACATAATGTTTTTTTGAGATAAGGAAATGCTGCACTCATTCAAACGACCAGTTTATTTATCAGGGAATTGCAAACAATCATACAGTTTGAGGAATTAAAGGAACTACAGGGTTTACGTAAAGGCAAAATATATACTTTTTTTTTTCATTAAAATGTCCAAGAACCACTAGAACAGGATTATATAGTTTGTTGACTTATTACCTTTTTAAATCTAGAGAAATAAGCAGTTTTAACTAGTGTCACCATACTAATGTCGTCACAGCCGTATTGATTTCTGGGTTAGTTTTATGTAGAACATGAACTGCACTGAGCAGCTTTAAAACATAACCCTTTAAGTGTTTAGTATGATAAAACAGCCCACGGGATGTAACAATTCGCCGTGAGCCAGTTGAAAATCGATTCAAATGTGTGACGATTCAAATCGGTAGAAAACAAATCGTGATTTTTTTTTTCAACAGAGGGGGCGCTGTGTTAACAGGCACAAACTCTGTTAGCGAGAGGTGAGGCAGCAGAGTAAAATGACAGCGCCGAAGTGCGGCAGACAAAACATTTACTTACACTAACAGAACAATGAATATGATGCACATAAACCATCAGCACAATGGAAAACTACTCTCACAGATGTCTATATGGCAAAAAAAACTATTAATAAGCCAAATCACGTGGACCGGATGATTTGCACCTCCGCTTGCTTCAACGAGTGCTATGGAGATCACACGGGTCATCAATGTTTTTCAGACTGATAGAGAAAGTTGTTCTGTTACAGAACCAGATATTAGATTATTTTGACCCTGTCCTTTTCAAATTAGTTTATGCGTATTTTAATAATTTGCTTTTTATTTTTTTGAATATTTAGAACTTTTTAAGATGATCTCTTCTTAAGTGTATCACACCGATACTTATTCTCATTAATTATACATGTAATATTAATAATATATATATTCTCCTTTATGGTCATGTTCAACTCCTGTCTCTATTCGTCTTCTTTAGTTTGTGTCATTCTTTTATATTTTTGAATTTGTTTTTAAAATAGCAATTTAGTTATGGCAGAAAATATATTATTTCAAAACAAATGTGCAGCACTTAAGGAAAAAAAAAGAAAGGGCTTGTTACCTTAAATTTGTTTCAAATAATTTTGTTTTTAAAATTGTGACTAAGTCGTATCGTGAATTGTATCAAATAGTGAGTCAGGTGAATTGTTACAACACTAAACAGCACCGCTTCTTCTCCACATGAGCGCAGTCAGTGGACTGTCTCCGCTTCCATGTTCGTTTCTCATCAGCAATTGTGCTTCCATTTCATTTAACTGCTGTCAGCTTTAAGTTATGCTCACACAAGAGTTTAAGCATGTGAAATTCTGTCGTAGGGCGCTGCAAAAAGGGACGGAATAAAAAGCATGATTAGACATTGATAAAGCAAATTATTACTCCATATTTTAAATGCATGTATAGAGAGGTCACATTTTGATCCTCTATTGGTCTCGCGCAATCACGTGATCACCTAAAACTTGTCACAAGAGATCGCATTTCCAGTTTCCTGTTTGAATGGAAGTCAGTTGGGTGAAAAGTGCAGTGCACTCTTTACTCTTTCATAATACCATGCTAATAAGTTTTGAATGCTTTAGCTCATCCATGAACAGGATTTCAGGAGTCCCATAGGACCTAATGAAGACCACAACTCCCATGATTCCACACATAAAGTCACAGTGTCATCAAATTATGGCTTAGTGAATGAAAATTACATACTGTACTCGTAGTTTTCGTAGGTTACATTTTTTTGTGAATTCCCAAAACAGATGTAAAGATTGACATATAGCATTAATTTATTTAAAAAAAAATTGGAAGTAAGGAGATACATGATAATCACCAAACAGAGACACTGTTATATATGATCATATTATTTAAACTTCGAGCCTCTAAATCTGTATATACTGTATGCGCAATTTAAGTTTATGAAATATGAATTACATAAGCATAAAAACTAAACATTGTTAGTATTATTTGTTTAATTGGATATGTTTTAGAATTCATGCATTTAGTTACCATATTAAAATTCAGTATTTTGTTTATTTGTTTTTCAATAGATTTAAATATATTTTTTTCTACACCTACATTTACACACTTCATATAAATGACACAAAAAATCTACAGGCTCTCTTTATCAGGCTCCAAAATCCAAAAGGTATTGGATTTTAACACAACCGCCGCAAAAAGATCAGGAGGAGGCGGGGCTTTGAATCCAGATGTGCTCATAGTCGAACAGATTAAATATAGACAGGCAGAGTTGGAGAAGGAGGGGCCGGTCGAGGCAGCTCTCCTCCTCTCCTCTCTTTTCTCCTCAGAAGAGCTGAGAGAGTAGAGTGTGGCCCCTGAGGCAGAACTCCCAGCATCCAAATCGGACAGGCGGTGCTGAATGTGCAGGAGCTGTCAGGTGCTATGGCTTGTAACATGAGTTAGTGCTGCTATCAGAAGCACTGTGTGAGTGTATGAGAAAGAGAGAGAGATAGGGAAGGCAAGGCAGGGACTGAAACTGCTGCTAGGACCCATAGCCGCGCTCCACCAAAGCCCAGCTCATACATTACTAATGCTCCGAGCAATACATGTCTCATTCATAATAGATAACCCCGCATGCACCTGCAACGTATATCATACACACTATAAAGAGGTCAGATATTCACTGGCTCTGGCTACGGGGCACGGACCGTGGAGGGTTCCGGGGGCCCATCTGTAAATTAGCCATCAGCTTCACCTCAGTGAGTGTGACAGTCCACAACACGCCGAGCCCGTTCCGTTCCGCCCCGTCCTGCGCCAGCAAAATGAGCTCCTCGCCGACCCCCGCTTACACCCCTCTCGGTTCATGTCGCGCTCGCAGACAATTTACGGTAATTGAGAGGAGGCGAAGCTCGCCTCATATGGCGCGGAGGAAAATTGCCTTCGCAGGGCTGTAAATTAACTAAGCAAAAGGGGATTCAGGAATTACGTCCGCTCGGCGGGAAATGAGCGTTTATCAGGCTGAAAAAAGCACCGGTTAGACGGGTTCGGACCGGACAGCTGGGCAGTGAGGGTGGAGGGGGGATGAGATGCAGGGTTAATACTGCGGTGAATAGGCCCGGTAATGGAGCTTGGCTGACGGGGAACAGTTTCCGGGGAACAGATGCCTCCCCCCATTCCATTTTACACCAAATCCCACACTTTTTTTATCGTCCTTTCTAAGCGGATCCAAATCAATTAGGCACTGAAGCTAACAAAAGGAGTTTATTGGGCATCTCACCGTTATATATATAAGTGTTTATGCATCCGTCTGGATCAGAAAGATCCATTCAAGTGTATTCATTCTGCAAGCCACAAACCAAACAAGCTCTTTTTAAGATGAAATAATACCTCGAGTAATTGATCTGATTCCCATGGCAGTGCCACAAAGCGTGCTGCATTGTCAGAAGATATAACGCTGACCGGGATGCATTTGCATGCATGTCGGCATTCGCATATCTGCATATATGTCTAGGAACCAAACAAACAGAGGATCTGAGCCATCTATTATTTACTGCATTTTTATTTACCCCATCAAACAGCTGCCACCAACAATCAGATGCCAAATGAGTGTAGTTTATGGCCTAGAAAGCAGGGCCGAGGAATAAAGGTGTTTTTTTTTCTGAGGAGGGGCTTTAATTGCTTGTGCTTTAATGGTCAGAGAGGATGGGGGAAGTTGGAGAGCCTCGGGATACGTGGAGTCGCCAATGAGTCACGTGATTTTTCAAATCACTTTTGGATCAGGAAGTGAGAATGGAAGGATTGTTTTTGAGCTCGCAATAAAGGGGGAAAGTAACCGTTTTTCTGGGGGTTGAGGTCAATTATGGCACCACCGCCAAGAAAACCATTAAATGGTGAATTCAATAAAGACAATAAGTGTGGAAGTCCTGAAAATATTGTCATGGTCGTTTCATATGAGCTCTGCTCTGAAGTTGATGTCTACAAAATAGCTAAACACCCATAGCGAAATGGCAGGTAGTTGCCATTGCTGTACATGACACATGTGTGAGGTTAGACCAAACAAATTTAGCCCAACTCAGTGGAACTGTAGGGAAATGAAAGGACTGTAAATTTAACTTATATCTGTTTCACTTATTATTTAACTTATCTAATCCATGCAGGTGCATAAACATTCTTACATAAGCTGTCAATGTGTTTTATATTGATTAAACTCTTTTTCTGTAGCTGGAGATTGTCAGCAATGTAAATTATTTTTTGACTAAAGTAATAATGTCAAAATGTTATTACTTATAAAGAATTAAGATATGAAGTGAAAAACTTACAGTAAGCTTGATGAATGTGGAGATGAATTTAGAAAATGAAAAGGTGTATCTGTTTAGCCAGATCATAGGTGAACACGCTGAGTGTGCATAATATTTTTATTAGGGCGCTGTTAAAAATGTCAGTATGTTTCATATGAATTTACTGCATCTATACCTATTTTTTGGAGCAACATAAATCCTTCGTTCAATTGTAAACAGTTTATCATTTGCCAATGGTGTGCTGAATTTAAACGAATAAATAAATAAAAAGCATGCAGTATGTTTGTAACGTTGATCATAAGTGAACATGCATGCGCTATTTACAGATTTATTAGATGCTGTGCATGATAACTTGTTTGTAGGAAAGCTAAATTGAGTTTTTCAGACAAATTTATAAAGTTTAGACTTCTAGACGTCTCTGACATGCAGATTTGAAGCTACGCATTTCCATCAAGAACCTGTAGCCTGCTTGTGTTTGCAAAGAGAGTAAACATCCATATGCTGCGGGTGGCTGCTATTGTGTGTGTGCTGTGGCTGTCAGGCTTTTAGTAAGTGTGTCACATCTGCTCCTCATCCCATTACAAAACTGCACAGCTTTCTAATGGCTGTCTTTACACCTGTACAAACCCCAGCACTGACACACACTTCTCCCCATGCACTCTGCGACATCATAAAACAGTTGTGTACACACGTTCACACACACACACACACACACAAACAGTGCTCTTCTGTCCTTCAGTTTGAGACCCTTCCCTCTCACTGTTTCTGTCCTTTTTTATAATAGTCTGAAATATTCATGTGCTGCTACGAGCGCAAAATGCTGTACTACTTAGCGGATGAATATTTTATTTTGTGCTAAACTAGGTGCAATTGTGTGAAGCCAGGGTGAAATTGTCTCTCGAGTGTGTCTGTTGAGTCTCTCTGGTTGGCTGTGTGTCTTCCTGTTCTTGTTGTTAAGACCGAATGACCCATTCAAAAGATGGATTTTTAGTGAAATGTTTTTTTTTAAATACTTGTTTTTGTAGTGTAAAAATATGATTTAATAATATTAAAATAAAACAATTTTTCAATTCTAAAAATAGATACATTTTCAATAAAGGTTAAAAAAATAAACAACAAAAAAGAAAGTAATCAAACTGACCCATACACAAGATTTTAAATGTGTTTTTTTTTTTTATCAATATTAACAATTGCTTTGAATGGAACTGTAATTGCCTCACAGCAAGAAGTTTGCTGGTTCGAGCCTCGGCTGGGTCAGTTGGCATTTCTGTGTGGTGTTCTGCCCGTGTTCGCATGGGTTTCCTCCGAGTGCTATATATATATATATCCACACATTATTAGGTACACCTTACTAGTACCAAGTTGGACCCCGTTTTGCATTCAGAACTGCCTTAATCCTTCGTGGCATAGATTCAACAAGGTACTGGAAATATTCCTCAGAGATTTTGGTCCATATTGACCTGATAGCATTACGCAGTTGCTTTAGATTTGTCGGCTGCACATCCGTGATGCGATGATCCTTGATGCGGTAGGCTGTGGTGTTGACACGATGGTCAATTGGTACTAATGGGCCCAAAGTGTGCCAAGGAAATATACCCCACACCATTACACCACCAACCTGAACCATTGATACAAGGCAGGATGTATCCATGCTTTCATATTGTTGACGCTAAATTCGGACCATACTATCCGAGTGTCACAGAAGAAATCGAGACTCATCAGTCCAGGCAACATTTTTCCAATCTTCTGTGTCCAGTGTCCAAAAGCCAGAGTGGCACCCGATGTGGTCGTCTGCTGCTGTAGCCCATGTGCCTCAAGGTGGGATGTGTTGTACATTCAGAGATACTCTTCTGCACACCTCGGTTTAATAATAAATAACATCAAATAACGAGAGGTTATTTGAGTTACTTTTGCCTTTCTGTCAGCTTGAACCAGTATGCCCATTCTCCTCTGACCTCTTGCATCAAGGCATTTGCCCCCACAGAACTGCCTCTCTTTGGATATTTTCTCTTTTTCAGACCATTCTCTGTCAACCCTAGAGGTGGTTGTGTGTGAAAATCCCAGTAGGTGAACAGTTTCTGAAATACTCAGACCACAACAATCTGGCACAACAACCATGCCACGTTCAAAGTCACTTAAATCACTTTTCTTTCCCATTCTGATGCTCGGTTTGAACTGCAGCAGATCGTCTTGACCATGTCTGCATGCCTAAATGCATTGAGTTGCTGCCATGTGATTGGCTGATTAGAAATTTGCGTTAATGAGCAGTTGGACAAGTGTAGCTAATAAAGTGGCCAGTGAGTTGATATTTCAAAAAATATATTTTAAAACGATCTGTATCAGCATAACTTTTTGTAATTACATGGAAGTAAACCAAAAGAAAAAAATTCTCGTTTTTGAATGGATTATCTAGCCTGATCTCATGCGTATTGTCAGAAAAGTGGCTAGTTCATACAAATTAATACAAGGTCACGGGTATGAAACTGTCTGAATTTTAAAAGGTGGCATGTTTCCAAATCCCACCCATAAACCTACCCCTCATTGGAGCTATGCAGATTGCACTAAAATGTACGAATGAGATTGTAGCAATGAACCACTTAATCAAAATTTCCGAATTGTAAGTTACAAAAAAGTTTCATAAATCCCTTTTACAATATTTGTTTATCAATTTAATTTAGCAATGTAACTGCCAAATTACTAATCTAAACTAAATTGCTCTAAACTAAAGCATACATAAGTACAGTGTACTAAACAGCATGTGAAAGGTTTGTTTTGTCAACCATGGCAGGATCCTCCAGTGCATTTTTTTATCCATCCCTTTAGATTTGTTTCTTTCATGTAGCTTCCTCCTAAGTTCCTATAGAATTCTTCTTTTTCAGTCACTCTACATCTTGCAAATAAACTGAGCAGTTTTGCCTGCTCGTTCCCATTATGATATTCATGAGTTATCTCTCTTTTTTTGTAGCTCACCGTAGCTCGCTTGGCTTGTCACCTCCAGTCATCGCAGTGCTGTCTGCACTTTCAGTAGAGTTGGTGCAATTCTGTAAGAAACGCTGCTGTTTGACTGAGGCTCTGTCAGTCTTTCTCTCCCCAGCGGATGCGATTGTGACTCGTTCCAGGAGTAAGACGGCAGTGCGAGGCAGAGGATGCCGTACTAATGAGTGGGTGAGGATGTGTGTTGGTAAACAGTAGAAAAAAGAGAGAGAGATAGAGATGTAGACAGACTACGTGAGAGGGAGAGAGTGAAACATAACGTAAACACACTTAAAGGAACAGTTCACCCCCTAAAAAATGAAAATACTTACCCTTGTGTCATTCCAAACCCTTATATTTACGCTACGTACTCTTTCTGCGGGATATAAATGATTGATTTTTAAATATTATACAGTAAATGTTGGGTTTTTCCATACTGGAGGTTTTAAGCTTCAGGAATTTTATGAAGTTTTGTGAAGCTATTGAATTTTTCTTGCGTGATGAACAAACTTTGTATTGTCTATTGTCTGGATTATTAAATCAAGTTTTTTAGTCTGATTTATAATCAGATAATTGAATATTGTTAAATAATGGCATTCATTTAGGGTTTTTTTCTGGTACAAGGCTGTCATACAGTATGTCTTTTGACTCAATGCTCATCTTGGCTAGTACCTGAAATGTGTTGGTCTTCATGAAAAGTTTTCCATCTGTGATTTATTTCAGTGGTTCAAGCTGTAGTATTGAAAAAAACTGCAAAAATGTCAGCATGATGGTGTAAAAACTGTACATTTTTAGTCAAAACCACCTTCTGAAATCTTATATCAGTGATGGAAATAAGAGCAGTTAGAAAAGCAAAATATGTGGGAGAGTGTTGCTATTGTGTGACTATATCATATTGCAACATGGAGCATAAAAGTATTAAGGTTAAATCAAGTGTAATTCACTCAATACTTGAAAATGAAAATGGTTTAATAACAATTTTTTGTTATGCCTACAACTAAATTATAGGTACAAAATAAAGGTTTTAAACCATACCTGTCAACATTGAGATGTGACAGGTATGGTTTAAAACCCCCCAAAAAATAAAAAAAATCCCCATATCAAATATGTCCTTCTGTTTCAAAGTAAATAAACAGTTTTTATGAAGAAATAAAATCAAGTTATCAAATCTTAGTCATCTTTTCCTCGCTGTATAACTTACACATTATGAATAAAGAGCAGTGAATGAATCTCATTTATTATGATTTTTTTGTTTAACTACATTAAATAAGAAAGGTGTCACTGTTATAAATAACAGAAGTTTATAAATATCGTTATAATGAAAGCATTCGATTGCTTTCCTAACGTTTTATGCTCATTTACGTAGGACAAAATTAGTTGTGTTTGAAAAACCCCCTATCAAGATCGACATCTTTAGATGTTATTATTATTAATTATGTGTATATGTCTGTTCAAACACAAACACAAAACCCAGTATCCACTTTCGCTATGCTTCTAATCGAGTGTACAGAATCCGTTTGGGAAACAGCGTCTGTTTATCACTACGGACGCGTCGGCTGAAAGTTACGCACCACTTATGGCTGTTTTGATGATTGCACAGGATGAGCGACGACACCTGTAATGAAAAGGAAAGGGAATCCCGCCGTTTTTATATTTATTTCAGAGTGTTTCACGCCTAAATAAAACGAAAGCAAAGATTCCAACAGATTTAAGAGCAAGGGCGGCCCCTGGTGGTTCGGCGGTATGGGTTGCGTATAGGGTTGATCGGCTCTTTAATGTTTATTGACACCTGTCGGAGAACGACTGAAAATACGGGAGAAATACGGGAAAACACCTTTATGGGATGATAGCGGGATAGAACTGTAAAATACGGGAGAATCCCGGGAAATACGGGAGGGTTGACAGGTATCTATAAAACATATAACATTAATTTTTACCCACCTTAAATGTAAAAGGTAGCTGATAGAGAAAGAGAAAATATTAAATTTAATAATTTAGTGACATTTTGGGGAAAATGGGACTTTTTTTAGTATAACATTTATTTATTTATTTATTTATTTATTTCTGTGTCATTACATTTTTTTGTCATCCAGAGTTTTTTATTCTGATTTATAACCAAATCATTGAACATCCTAACATAATTTGGATAATCCTAACATAGTCTGTTTCTAACATAAAGTTATGGTATGACCTCACATGACAAAATGTATGCATCATACATCAAACTCCATTGTTTCTACCTCACACCCGTACATATCAGAATTTCTCCTTTAGTTTCCTGCAGAAGAATGCAAGTCATATGGGTAAGTAAATAATGACAAACTTTTCGTCTTTTGCTTGAATTGTTTCTTTAAAGTAAGAAGGATGGTAAACACCATCAGGAATGTGTAGGCCGACCGGATGAAAAGGCTGTTTGTTTTCTCTGAATGACTGAATGTGTCGTGCCCTTCTCTCATCAGTTACTCCCTGTATATTACGCTTTATTTCTTTTAAATCGACAAGAGCAAAGGTCCATAATAGGTGCTTTTTTTATATAGATGAAGTGCATGAGGCTATTTTTGCTCATTCTTCCAAGACCCAGCAACTATTGTTTGCTGTTCTCTCCCTCTCTATATCTTCCTCCCCTGTTGTGTGGCTCCGCAATGTCCACTTCCATTTTCTAAAGTGTCACCTTTGGCATTTCTTACAGGAAATTAATTTGATTGGCCGGAAAGCTTGCCAGTCTGTATTTTAGGCTGAAGTTGCTGAAATGTTTCAGGGGCCACAATAAGTCTGCAGACAGTAAACTGGAGGCCGTCCAGAGTGTGTGAGTGTGTGCTTGTGTGGGACTCCCAGGGGTCGTATGACCTGTATTCACTGTCTGGAGAGCTGTCCTGTCTGGAGGGGAACAGGTTTATACTTACACCGTTAATATCCTGCTTGTTCTGCACTGTAACCATAGTCGTGCCAAAGTTTCAACTGGAAGCATGAAGCCTGTTTGTTTTAAGATATTCTGACTAGAAACCCCTACCTACTGTAGCTACCTGACACTAGTTTTATCTGGTTATAATATGGATGTTATAATATTGATAATGTGGATAATTAATTAAAGATAAATATAACAGATATCTTAATTATGTATATATTAAATTTTAACAGATAAAATTTTAACAGTTAGTAATGGATATCTACCCCAGTCATGTCACCTACCCAAGTTTTAGGAACAACAATTAATAACTTGACTTCTACAGTGGCTAATCATTTGGAATCAGAAGTGGCTTATATGAATGGCAAAGGCCTCTAGATTATGCTTATTTTACCAAAATAGAATATGATCATGCCTTGATTTTTAATAATTTAATTAGGGCAGTAAGGTCTGACTTTGCTTAGACAAAAGTCTTGTCACTTAACAGAAATAATGTACATTATAGATTATAAAGTCATGGTGCAGTGGAAAACGAATTAATATTGTGAATGACTCCCATGAGCTCGGAGGACTGCATCCATACATCTTTGCAATGACTCAAATAACTTATCAATAAAGTCATCTAGAATGGCAAAGAATGGCCTTGCAGGACTCTCAAAGTTCATCAAGATTCTTTGGATTCAACTTTAATGCCTCCTTTATCATCTTACCCCAGACATGCTCAATAATGTTCATGTCTGGTGACTGGGCTAGCCAATCCTGGAGCACCTTGACCTTCTTTGCGTTCAGGAACTTTAATGTGGAGGCTGAAGTATGAGACGGAGCGCTATACTGCTGAAGAATTTGCCCTCTCCTACGGTTTGTAATGTAATGGGCAGCACAAATGTCTTGATACTTCTGGTTGTTTTCTGTGAGAATCTTGCCTCCATGTGGGTTCCGATCGGTCTGCTGCAGTATTTGTGATGATTAGGATGCAGTTTAACAGATGATTTATCAGAAAAATCTACCTTTTGCTGCTTTTCCAAATGATCAATTAAAAGTCAAGTTGTTGCTCTACAACCGCGATCGACGAGAAGACTTTTGTCAGATAGTGTAGTTAACTTGATGCCAAGCATCTCACTTGATGCAAACTGTGTTTTCTGTAACACATATTTAATTAATAAATATAGTTGTTGTAGTTGTAGTAGTAGTAGTAGTAGTATTTTTTGTCATATAAAATAATCATTAAATATAAAACTGTAATATTTAAATGTAACTTTAAATATTTATACTTTACCCTTATCCTTCAAACCAACTAGGTTTTACTTATTTTGAAAAAGACATTTGTGACCACAAAGAAATGTGTGAATAAGTATCAGGACATAGATATAGTTTCTTTTTAAATGATATTTATTCATAGTCTGAAAGAGTTTTTTAGGGTAGGATAATATTTGGCAGAAGGTGGCGCAGTAGGTAGTGCTGTTGCCTCAAAGCAAGAAGGGCCTCGGCTGGGTCAGTTGGCATTTCTGTGTGGAGTTTGCATGTTCTCCTGTGTTCGTGTGGGTTTCCTCCGGGTGCTCCGATTTCCCGCCCTAAAAGTCCAAAGACATGCGATACAGGTGAATTGGGTAAGCTAAATTGTCCGTAGTGTATGTGTGTGAATGAGAATGTGTGGATGTTTCCCAGTGATGAGTTCCGGCTGGAAGGGCATCCACTGCGTAAAATAAATGCTTGAAAAGTTGGCGGTTCATTCCACTGTGGTGACCCTGGATTAATAAAGGAACTAAGCCGACAAGAAAATGAGTGAATGAATGAATAAATAAATATTTGGCAGAGAAACAACTACTACAAAAATTCTGGAATCTGAGAAAACAAAAGTCTAAATATTGAGAAAATCTCATTTAAAAATAAATTGAAATGTAGCTCTTCTCAATGCATCTTACTAATCAAACATTTCATTTGTATATATTTACAGTGTTACATTTACAAAATATCTTCATGAGAGATGATCGCTATCTAATATTGTAATTATTGATGGCATGAAGTCAAAATCAGCAATTTTGACAAAACTGTACCCATACAACGTAAGTCTGATTTTTGT
Organism: Danio albolineatus; assembly: GCA_903798035.1. NCBI lineage: Eukaryota > Metazoa > Chordata > Actinopteri > Cypriniformes > Danionidae > Danio > Danio albolineatus. The sequence goes on along the minus strand of CAIGQQ010007205.1, from coordinate 6,243,145 downwards.
GAGCCAAGTTACATTTGTACAGGGGTACATTTGAAAAATATGACTCAAATCTGACTCATTTAATGCCATGTTTATGCAGTCACAAATTGATAGCTATTTAATTTTCATTTTAGGTTCAGGAACCCTTTTTTGTTTTAGCTGAAACACCAAATTTGTATCCTTCTTTGTGCAGAGCCAGTAGTGGATAATTACCATCTCTAAAGGTGATCTTCTGAAGTGTTTCAGACCCTGCAGTGCACTGTGGGCCAATGGATTGAATGTCCAGTCGACTGAAGTGTGTGTGTGTGCGTGTATAGGTGTGTGTGTGTGTGTGTGTGTGTGTGTGTGTGTGTGTGTGTGTGTGTGCAACCAGCAGAGGTGATAAGACTGTCACAGACACTCAACTCCGGCTTCAGGCCTGAATCAGGAACCAAAGCCTGAGGAAAGCCAGGATCCCATCTCTTTCTCTCTCTCTCTCTAGCAGGACAAACCCTAATGTAAAACAGCAGGACAATAAAAAGACAATGGAGAGCCATGATAGCCTTGGCTCCCCAGCGAGCCTCCTGAATGGGGTGCAGGGGACGATCGATGGCGAGGAGGGGTTTGAAGGCTGCTGATTAGGGGGACGGTGGACAGCAGAGAGTCTGCACTTCACTGGGCCTTTATCTCGCTCTCCTACTCGCCTTTCTTTCCGCACACTTTGGGTACTGTTTGCCTGTTACTCCCCATGGCATTGCGGTGACATGGCATTTAATAGACTCCCCGGTGTGAAACAAACTACCTCAATTAATTCCTCAGTCTCGGCCGTGGCCTCTGCTGAGCCGCTCACACCAGTAGCCCCTCTGGCTTTCTCTGTGTGTGTGTGCGTGTGTGAGCGCATGTCTGTCTGCATGCATGCCTGAACTAAATGTGCAACTGGGTGGTTATGTGATTGTAGTTTTTGGATGTAAAAAGTGAGTTTTGTTATGTACATATGCTCGCTTATGTGGAAAGGTTTTGAAGAGAAACAACCCAGTTTGTTGTTGTTCTTTATTAATTGTGAAAATCTCATTTTGAGGCTTTGCACACTTTCATCTGTGTTATTTTTGTGCTTTTTCTTGCAAATTCTGCTGATAAATATCCAAAATAGCCAGATATTAATCATTAACATATATACATATATACACACACACACATACTACAACTATTACGCATTACAATTATTGTATACTACGGTATGGGGCAAAATTCATTTGTGTCTCACTTAAACTGTTCTTTAAATTACATTAATTCGTTTATTTTATTTTCGGCTCAGTCCCTTTATTAATCTGGGGTCGCCACAGCGGAATGAACTGCTAACTTATCCAGCATATGTTTTACACAGCGGATGCTCTTTCAGCTTCCCTTCCAGATGCTCTTCCCATCACTGGAAAACACCCAAACACACTCATTCACACACATACACTACGGACAATTTGGCTTACCTAATTCACCTATACCACGTCTTTGGACTTGTGGGTGAAACTGGAGCACCCGAGGAAACCCACACGAACGCGGGGAGAACATGCAAACTTTACACACAGAAATGCCAAGTGACCCAGCCGAGGCTCGAACCAGCGACCTTCTTGCTGTGAGGCAACCGTGCTACTTGTCACCGTGACACCATATTTAAATTACAAATTGACAAAAAAATTTTTTTGAAGATTTTCTCCCTCTCTATCAGGTACCTTTTTAAATTTAAGATGGATAAAACTAATATAAAGTGTTTTTTAATTTAACACATACACATATTTGCTTAAATTATAGCTATTTATTTTAATACCACATTATTAATATACAATAATAATGATACAAAATAATAGGCAAATTATGAGTTTGCGTTTATTTGAAGCAGAAAAAACTAAAATATTGTAAAAAATGTATATTGATGCAAAAAAAATCCAAGTGCATATAATTATATAATAATTGTATAAATGTAATTAATGTCATTTCAACATTTTAGAAATTGTGCACCCTCTTCGCATGTTATCACTCGATTTAATGGGCATCATCAGTGGTTATCAGCTGATAGATATGGGCCAGTAGGGGCTTTCTGTGCCTACTGGCAGGCTCAGAAGGCTGTTATCATCCATTCCAACGCTATCTCATGGCAGTTTATAACTTTTGATTTAGTGGCTAATTCGTATGAATTCATACGATCTAATTCGTACAATTTAGTATGATTTGCTCATTACCCAATGACGGTTGGGTTTAGGGTGAGGTTGGGTGCCACACCTCCTTTTTAAATCGTACATTTTCGTACGACTGAACTCGTACAAATTCGTACGGCTCAGCCACTAAACTGGCAAAACGTAAAATGCTTATGTTTTCTCGTGAGATCAGGCTGTCCATCCACATGGTTAATCAGCTATACTAATAGAGAAGGCTCCAGATCCAGATTTGTTTTTTACATTACTGTGACGGTTGGGTTTAGAGTTGGGGTAGGGGTAGACGTTAATAAAATACAATAGATGGGAAATTTGAAAAATAATATAAATAGTGCTCGTTTACTTCCGGGCATACAAATACCTTTTTTTAAATACAGAAAAAGTACAGACTACATAGTATTCTAACATGTTATGATTAAGTAGTATAATACTAAAATTATTAAGATTTATATTATTCAAATGCTTCTCTGTACAGTATTTCTGTTCAAACTATCATGCTATTTTTTATAAATTCTACATAAAAAAAACCTGAAATCCCACTGTGAGTCAGCTTTCCATTCTCTCTGAATAAAAGTGTAAAAAAGTATTGAAAGTATTTTTAAAAAGCCAAACTTTAGACTTTACGCTAAACTTTTGCACAGAAGCCTATACTGTGTGAACACAACAGATCTACTTTACACAGTATGCCCTTGTTGAACATTTCATTTAAAAGACATGAGATTTAGGGAGTAGCACTCTTTAAAGTATTTCCCCTCTTAAAATGTTTTCCAGTACGTACAGTATTGGAAAACACTTCTATCATATTCAGACAGGTATGGAGGTTGTCAGATGGGCTCAAGTGTTAAAGCGCATCTCGCAGGTGTTTCAGTGGAGTTCAAGTCTAGGTTTGTTCTGGCCAGTTGAGTTCTTCCACTCCAAACGTAGTAAATAATTCCTTGATGGATCTTGCTTATAGTGCAGAGGAGCATTGTGATGCAGGAGGAAAAAAAAAAACTTTGAAACTTTAACTCGCTCAAAAAATCTCAAAAAATGGCATGTTAAATCCTGCCTTTCATGAGCCGAACCCAACAATTTTTATTTGTATTCGATTTTTTATGTAAATGCTGGTGGCGTTTTTGTATATTGTGAGTATAAAAAGACAGTTAAGTTCCAATCAAATCATTTTTTTTTCTGAGTAATAAAGCTGTAAAAGATGGATAAATAATCATTACATGTAAAAAATGCTATTCTGCCTAATTTATTGCAGTTTTACTAATAAATTAAGTTGCTTTGATTGTTGTAAAAAGTGTAAAAGAAAGAATTGAGTAAAATAAACACATTTTTTGAATTTATGAGCTAAATTATACACTTTTAGAAAGAAAGATAAATGATATATAAATACATTAAGTATCTAAAAGTGTTTATCATATATATTTATGTATAATATTATAAAGTAAGCAGCTACACTCAGAAATAAAAGTATGAGAACTGTAACTTGGTCATTACCTTTACAAAAAGTTACATCATTGTACCTAAAGAGTCCATAATGGTATTTTTAAGTACATTTGGGTGCTACTGCACCTTTGAGGTACCAATATGGACTCTTTGGTTACATGTATTTAACTTTTTAAAAGGTAATACCCTGGTGACAGCTCCAATACCTTTATTTCTAATAGTGTCGCTGCAGTGCTACTTTAATAATATTATACTGTGCATAACAATAATAATAGGAATAATTTTAAATCTGCAATTTTATCTTTATTACATTTATTTCATTAAAAACTATTATTTTTTTGTCAAAAACTGAACAAGCCTTCCCTAGAAATATCAGCATAGCCCAACCAATTAATTTTTCCCCATGTATCAGATTTTTTTTCCCTCCTCCGAGATCCTTAATTGCCCTCCACAGATTGTAGAATCTTAAATGTTGGCTGTATTTTCTTACATTGAGAGTATAATAATAAGACGGCTAAGTCCCTTTCTCATCATTCTCCGTCTGTGCTTTCCTCACATAGGACAACATGAGGGCTTATTGGCTGCTTGTCAAGACTCAGTGGAGTCCCTTGTCTCTGTACCTGAGCGTTTGTGTGTGTGCGTGCATGCTTGTGTGCGTGTGTGTGTGTGTGTTTTCGTATGTGTGTATTTAGGATGCCCAAATCCTAGAGAGCGGCATGCTGGGATGCTCCCGACACCATCCTCCCAAACAAAGATAAACATGAAGTAAACATACTACACACGTACCCGACCTTGAGATCTTCTTTGAGGATGATCTCACCTTCTCAATGGAACGAGTTGGTGGATTTGTGTGTGTGTGTGTGGCGGGGGTGGTGCTGGCAGGGCCCGTCTGCACCCTATCCTGGGGCTTGACCATCTGGGTTTATTGACCGGCTGCTCCATGATTCCAGAAGCCTGCTGAAGAGAGCAAGAGATAGATAGATAGACACACACACAGAGAGAGAGAGAAGTGAATAGAATAAGGCTGAATATGAACTGGACAGTTTTGAGTGTCGCAGCTTCGTGTTGATTTGATTGAACCACCTTCCTGGGGGAAATGTCTCCCTTTAGTCCTGGAATGAGAGTTAAATTTTATGAAAATGCACCTTTGATTGATTATAAACATCTAATGGGCTATATTATGTGGATGGGACACTTCATTTTGAATAAGGCAGATCAGGTACTTCCGGTGAACTTTAGGTCATGCCATTATAAACTCACCATGTTTAAGATCTGGTTTGTTTAAAATCACTGCCTAATTGAGATGCAATATAAAGTGGGTTTCACGCCAGACAAGTAACACTGCATTAAATTTCATTGTGCCATGCTATGTCTTTAAAATAAAGAAATGTATTTTACCACAGTATTTTCAATGGATTTTCTGCATTCGTTTGCTGCAACTGGTGGCGCTTACTGTACATTTAAACAGCCTTTCAGCTCGTATTAACAAATAAATGATGTCTTTAGGCTATTTTAATGACAACGTTTTAATTAAATTGCATTATCGATGTTTTAAAAGGAACCTTATGAAATTGAAAATAGTTTCTTCAACCTTTCACTGGAAGATTATCAATGGCTGAAAAATGTTTTTAATGTTTATACACATCAATATCAAAGCAAAAATAATGTACAAACTTTAAATGCTATTACAGTTTTTTCCAACTGCTTACACACTAAATTTTTTCTTGTCAAACGATTTCTGAAACATCTCACTCAAAATGCAAAACTACACCTCAAATCTTCAAAACCAGAAGCAATATCTCAGCCTTAAACTCAATTTTCAATTGCATAAAACACTTTTTTTCAAAACACTACACACAATTTTCTAAAGAAAACACACAAATCTATCAGGAAGCCTCTTGCTTTCTTTTTCCAAACACAACCAATCAAAATGCTACACTTATTTACAAGATCGCACACACACGCTCCTCAAGTGTGGAAACACTAATTTCTTAGCTGACCACTAAAAAATCACTGCTTTACTGTAGTATAAGCCAAAGGTGATGGGACACCGGGCTGTTCTGGTCCAAAAAAAACTGGTTTTCCCCCCATCTGCAATCTGTAGTTTTGTAGCTATCTCATTTTCTCCTTTTCTAAATTCCTAAGTCCTAAATTCTAAAAGAATATAGGAATTCTTCTGAGCCTAGCGCTGTAAAGCCCAGGTGCGCTGTAAACCCAACCCCACCCCACACCCACACACACACCTATAAAGAGCCTAAAAAGAGCAAAGAGCTTTAGATTTTAAACAGTAGTGTTTAGATGCTATATACAAAAGTGTTAGATTATAAAATAAGTGTTTGCCATTTGGTACAAATGCTTCATTCTGATGTGTGTTTATGGCATTTAGAATGCAGTGTTACATTTTGAAGCAGATGTGGGGCATTTTGCAGTTTGTGTGTGCACTTTTTAGAATTGTGTGTAGAGTTTTGAAAAAAGGTGACTGTTTTGAAAACGTGTGTACGCAGTTGGAAAAAACTGTAATAAGACGTCTTTTATGGGGTTTGTATTTATTTGATCAAAAATATGGTTTAAAAATAATATTTCATAATATGATTATAGTTTAAAATGATCCATATGCAACAAATTTAAGTTTTTTAGCAAAATTGTATTTTAAATACTTTTAATAAAAAGTAATTTACAGGGCTTGCGATTATTGAATCAGAAAAATACAGTACAGATACAAATTTTGTGAAGTCTTGTCTAATTTAATCAGTGTAGAGATATAATTATAAATATTTCATTTCACTTATTGATTTGATTTATTGAATTATTTATAATAATAATAATAATAATAATAATACATTTTTCTTTATGTAGCGCCTCTCAAGAGCTCAAGGACACTTTACAAAAATGTAGAAAAGAGATAATACAAACAGACATGGAAAGAAACAGTAATGAAGTAGAGACAACATTAGGTTCACAAACATACAAGAAGTCAAGTATAACGAACTGGAAATACATAACAAGAGCTATTGGAGACAAATATGCACAGTGCAGGTTGATCAAACTAATTTTATTTATCAATTTGATTTTGATTGGGTTTGTTGCCTGCCTGCTCCATAATTCCACAAGACTGCTGAGGAGAAAAGCAGAGAGAGCTTAGAGTGAATAAAATAAGCCTTAATCTTAACCGGACGATTCTGAGCGTCGCAGCTTCGTGTTGATTTTGTTGAACCGCCTTGAGGGAAAATGTTTCCCCTGAGTCCTGAAATGGGACGTGAGATTTACCAAAAGCCACCTCTGAAGCGAAGGAAAGATTGGGGTTATAAACACTCCACGGTGTGTGTGTGTGTGTGTGTGTGTGTGTGTGCGTGTGTGTGTGTGTGTGCGTGTGTGTGTGTGTGTGTGCGTGTGTGTGTGTGTGTGTGTGTCTGTGTGTGTGTCTGTGTGTGTGTGTGTCTGTGTGAGTATAGGGAATGCTGACTCAATCCATCAATGATTCAACAGGACAGGGGAGCACTAGGGGCTCTGTAACTGCCCTGCCAGCACTCCTGGTCTGAGGCAGAAACCTTATCTCCCTTGGGGTGCGACCGGCTCGCGCGCCTGGGACCCTTCGAGGTATAGACTCCGGCCTTTAGGAGGACACACGCACACACACACACACCAATAGCGGTTTGCAGTCTGACACTGGACTGACCGCATCTCTCAGAGGCGCATAAGAGAAGATCCGCCATCTGCTTTGGCGCTGACACTGAGACCCATCTACATGCTCAAACTTAGAGTCCCTGTCGCTTATCGACCCTTCAGCAGCTTTTTAAGTTTAAACTTACAGTCCACTAATTTTACTTATTGTGTTTTGATTGAGCGATTGACCCAAAGATCAAACTGTTTGTCCACCTTTATCTGCTTGACACTCCTCTGCTTTTCAATTGATGGGTTTGGGGAACTGTTATTTAAAAGAGCTGAAATCATGTCATTTACCTGTCAATTTAGTGATTTTAGACTTTTCCAATTTTATAAGGTGTAAAGTCTTGTGTAAAGAAAACATCCAAAACACTTGTGTTTCTGTTGTCACGATTTATCAATTTTTTTCTTTAGATTTCAGTTATAATAGCTATTTTTAAAGGTTGTTTTCCTTAATCTTATTCTCCTACACTGAGTCGTATGTAGATTTTACACTACCTGACAAAAGTCTTGTCATCTATCCAAGTTTTAGAAACAACAAATAACTGATCAAATAAGTGATCATTTGGTATCGGAAGTGGCTTATATGAAAGGCGAAGGCCTCTAGATTACGCTTAATTTACCTAAATAAAATTTTATCATGCCTGATTTTTAATTATTTAATTAGGACAGTAAAGTCTGACTTTGCTCAGACAGAATTCTTGTCACTTATCATAAATAATGTACAGTATCGAATATAAAGTCATTGTGCAGTGGAAAAAGAATTAATATTGTGAATGACTCCCATGAGCTTGGACGACTGCATCCATACATCTCTGCAATGACTCAAATAACTTATTAATAAGGTCATCTGGAATGACAAAGAAAGCGTTCTTGCAGGACTCCCAGAGTTCATCAAGATTCTTTGAATTCATCTTCAATGCCTCCTCCTCCATCATACCCCAGACATAGTCAGTAATGTTCATGTCTGGTGACTGGGCTGGCCAGTCCTGGAGCACCTTGACCTTCTTTACTTTCAGGAACTTTGATGTAGAGGCTGAACTATGAGAAGGAGCGCTGTCCTGCTGTAGAATTTGCCCTCTCCTGTGGTTTTTAATGTAATGGGCAGCACAAATGTCTTGATACCTCAGTCGGTTGATGTTGCCATTCACTCTGCAGATCTCTTGCACGCCCCCGAACTAAATGAAACCCCAAATCATGATTTTTCCTTCACCAAACTTGACATTCCGTGCGGGTTCCAGTAGGTCTTCCACAGTATTTGTGATGATTGGGATGCAGTTCAACAGATGATTCATCTGAAAAATCTACCTTCTGCTACTTTTCCAAATGATCAACTAGAAGTCAAGTTTTTTTTTTTTTTTTTTTTTTTTTTTGTTTTAACTGGGATCAGCTACAAGACTTTTTTCTGGTGCTGCATATATTTGTTTTACAGAGAAATGTTCATACATAATTAACCTGATTATATGCATTTTATTCTGTCAAATTCACAGTATTTTTCATTTAAGAAGTGATGAAAAACTTCTTCATTAAAAATATTTTACTCTGTATAAATATTTTTAAAATTAATTTAGAAATTTACATCTTTTGTGTTTTCCAGAAATGCATGCAAATTAGCAGACCTTGAATAAAATAATGTGTACGTTTTTACATATTTAAACAGTTTTATAAAAGAAAAAGTTTGCAATACAAATAAAAATCATACTGTAATCAATCTGCGGAGCAAGGTGATGATCATATAACTTTTAACTCTTAACTCCTAAATAATAAGCTTATTTTACAAGTAATCTTACTGTTAAAAAAGACAAAACTTCATGATGGCAAAGGTTTTTTGTTACTTTAACTTATTTTAATAAGTTTATCAGATTTTATCTACATTTTTTTAGTTAATTAGTGTTTTTATTATAACTGTTATATATTTTTATATATTTTAGTCAGCTTATCTGATAATGTAATTTGAGATGAGTAGAAAAGTTCATTTGATTCAACTAAAAAAGAAGGCAACAACAATTCACAGTGATATTCAATGGATGTGAGGTGAAAGATGACACTTCACTGTGCCTATAGTTATTTAAAGGGATTGTTCACTCAAACAGAAAATGTACTATTTACCCCATACCTAAAACACCGCAGATTCAAACATTTATTCAAAATATTAAACACCGAATTCAAAATATCTTCTTTTGTGTTTAACTGAAGAAATAAACTAATAAAGGTCTGAAATGAGTAAATGATGACTTCATTTTTTATTTTTGGGTGAATATCCCTTAAAAAACCTGTATTGATTGCTTAGCGTTTAACGGTTACTCCCATAATTCATGCAAAGCATCATGGGACATTGGAAAAAGGTAGATAACTGCTGTGTCTAAGCAAGCATTTCCCTCCGGAGCTCATTGTGAGGCAAATCAAAGCAAATCGTGTCTAATATTCATGATCAATCACCTGACAGGTTCACTGAGGCTATAAGCTGTGCGCGGTTGTAGATTGAACCCCTTTTTTTGTTTTAAAGACATCTTGACAAAGCTTCATTTTTGTATATGCGTAGTCATACGTTTTCCTCACTCCCTCCAACAGCTCGCTAATATGTGATTAATTGAGGTCTAATTAGCAGTTAGTTAGCACTTAATTAGTTCCTCATTCTTGACCATTGAAATGAGATGATGGAGCACATACCGTGCAGCCCGTTATCAATCCATTTATCATCGACAAGCATTTTTTAATGGCTGCGCTACAGTAGCTTTTTGGGATACTAATGTAAAATGTTGTAAACTGGAGGGGAATGAATGTTGTGAATAATCAGAGCAGTGTGTAGCAAAAACAAGGAGGTAAAATAATGTAGCCAATCAGAAATGTTTTTTCAATAATAATAATAATAATAATAATAATAATAATAATAATAATAATAATAATAATAATAATAATAACAATAATAATAATAATAATAATACAAATAAAAACAACAACAATAATAATAATACAAATAATAATAATAATAATAATAATTATTATTATTATTATTATTATTATTATTATTATTATTCCTGTTATTATTATTATTAGTAGTAGTAGTAGTAATTTACAATATTATTAAAATAAAGTTAAGAAACACAATAATTAAGTAATATGTTAATGAATAAATTACCATAAAAACATTTAATTAATTTACCTATTTATTCATTCATATTTTTTTTTCCGGCTTAGTCCCTTTATTAATCTGGGGTCACCACAGCGGATTGAACCGCCAACTTACCCAGCATATGTTTTTATGCAGCAGATGCCCTTCCAGCTGCAGCCCATCACTGGGAAACATTCACACACACTTATTCACGCATACACTACGGACAATTTAGCCTTCCCAATTCACTACCACATGTCTTTGGACTCCCCGAACACAGGGAGAACATGCAAATTCCACCTAGAAATGCCAACTGACCCAGCCAAGGCTTGAACCAGCAACCTTCTTGCTGTGAGGTGATCGTGCTACTCACTGCGCCACCGTGAAGCCCCTTATTTATTTATTTAGTTAGTTAGTTAGTTAGTTGTTTGTTTGTTTATTTATTTATTTATCTATTTATTTATTGTATTCATTCATTTACTTAAAAGCATTTGCTGTCTCTTTTGATATTCTTTTCATTTCTGCAAATTAATTGTTTTGTATTAGTATTTTTTTATTGTTGTTGTTGTTGTTGTTGTTATAATTTACAGTAATTTACCATATTATTAAAATGAATTAAGTAATATTTTGATGATTAAATGACCATAAAATTTTTAATTATTGTATTCATTTATTAATTAATTAATTTGTTTATTTGTTTGTTTATTCATTCATTCGTTCATTCATTCATTTAAAAGCATTTGCTGCCTCTTTTGATCTTTAAAAAATAATTTCCAAAGAATTTTTTTTTTTGCAACAAGACACTCATTAATACTCATTAAAAATGTTGTATTTTGCAATTGAATAGGATTTTAAAAAACTAACCCAGCACCGCTGACCTGTTCAAGCACTTTACTTTGCGCCCAGTGTATTTTATGCGTGAGTCACAGTACAGATATATTGCGTTTCTGTGAGTGCAGGAATGTTTTTTTATCCTTTTGTTTTTTTATTTGCTATGCATACTCCTACATTACCAGCTCTCCTCATTTTTCCTCCTCCTCCCCTCCTTTGAAAGTCAAGTGGCATTTCCATTTTCAAATTGCTTCCTACTCCTTTGTGAATAGAATCGAATTACTCTGAAAAGCCCTGATTGATTCTTTCTGAACACAATAGTTTTCATCGTTTAAGCCAATAGCAGCTGCTCACTCTCTCTTATATTGCCTATTGAGCCAGACCCGAGTCCTGCTGGTGGTCATTATAGTGGATTCTGAATGGGTGACTGGTAAAAAATAAAATAAAATCAAAAAAATAAATCTACAGACAAGTAACGGATTGCGGGAAGGTGGGGGGTTTAGGCGTAAATGAGAAGACATTTTCGGGGTCAAGAGTTCGCTCTTTCGACGTTCATTCCATATAGTCATGCCTCTGTTAATTCAACACAGTTGCAGTTTTTATTTGGCTGAAGCGTGTGCAGTGAAAAGCCGCTCGTTCTGTAATAGAGCTGTGCAGAACTCGTCTGGATTCAGCCCATTGCATATTCTAATTTGTTCAAGGAGCAAGGCGCCATATTGATTCTCCCCACCCCAGAGACCGAAAGAGAGAAAGTATCTGGCTCACAGTATCAGCTTTTGAATGCGACACGTACCTCTGAGGCTTTCTGAGTTTTGACCCTCGTGCACTAGTAATCTCCTGAGTGGGCTTTGTGGAGTAGATGTCTTTAGTGTCGCCCTGGAGCAAGAGCCCACCCATGTCCACAACCGACGGCTGTCTTTCTCTCGAGAACCAGGGGTCAACGAAAGTGTTGGCATGTAGGGTGATGCTTTAATCAGTTTTATGGTAGTTGGAAAATAAATAATAAAATCTGGTGCTGATTTCTGACTTGAAGAGATATGTGTGGAAGTGTGGCAAATCAGAAATGTTCTGTCACTCTCTTGCTTTTACATATTCAGGTTTGCTGATGTCGGATTGGCTGAGCAGTCTCAGGAGGGTGTGGCTTTAGGAGATGTTGGTGTCTAAATGGATTGAAGTAGACTAGAAGTGGGTTACATTTGGGGGCTCGTCCGGGATAAGAGTGAGGTTTAGGGGGGGGGGGGGGCGCTGGCGGGCGGGGGGGGGCGGGGGGAGGGGGGGGGGGGGGGGGGGGGGGAGTGTAACAGAGGCCAGCTAGCGAAGTGCTTTGCAGGTAAACCTCACTCCTTTGACCTCTAAAGGTGTTCTAGCTACAGGCACTAGAGGCTATGGTCTTTAGCCTCCTTGTTAGAGCAACCGACTCCCATACAAAGAATCGCCGGTTCGATTTCAGATCGGACCGGTTTGGGTGCAGTATTTATAGACCATTTCAATGTGGTTATGTCATTAGCCCATGAACATTTCCTGCTTGCTATCAAACTATTTAATTCGTATTTATTCATAACTGTAACAAGAGGCAATTCAATCATTACTTAATGTGAAAACAGCTATCATAACATTGTTTATCTTTTTGGATTTTTGGAAGCTATAGAAATTAAAAACGTAAAAAGGGAACTATATTGAAAATTTGACGATTTATTTTTCTTTACAACCCTCAAAATGGTCTATATTTATATATAATGTTTTAATAGATTTTTTTCGATGATTTAATATGTGCTCAATATTAGTAAACACTGAATAATTATCAATGTTCAATGTTGTTAAGCCATTTATAGCTTTTTTATGAATAAATAAACATATAATATATGTTTGAGCAATTTACTATATATTTTTTTAAGTTAAAAACACTTAATGCTTAGCACTTAACACTTCCCCATGGTTGCATGGGTTTCTTCCGGGTGTTTCCTCCAAAGACATGTGTTATAGGAGAATTGGGTAGGCTAAATTGTCCGTAGTGTATGAGTGTGAATGAGTGTGTATGGATGTTTCCCAGAAATGGGTTGCGACTGGAATGGCATCCGCTGTGTAAAACATGTGCTGAATAAGTTGGCGGTTCATTCCGCTGTGGTGACCCCGGATTAATAAAGGGACTTGGCCGAAAAGAAAATGAATTAAGAAATGAATACTTTTTGCTTATGTATATTACACAGACCACACGTGCACACATTTTAAACACAACACTGCATAAACTGTTTAGTTTCATATAATGTATCTTGGTTCATTTTCATTTGTCATTCTTTTCAGATAGGTAATGAAAGCTGCATTTATGTTTTTAAAAAAAAGTCTTTCCACATACATTAAATTTGTCCACACCCATGTCCATAACGAATGCCAGGGTCACTGAAATTGTCACCATGCACTGTGGTGCTTTAATCAGTTTTATGGTAGTTGGAAAATAAATAACCATATCTCATCCTGCTTTCCTACTTGATTTTTGAAGAGTTATACGTGTGTGTGTGTGTGCGTGTGTGTGCGTGTGTGTGTTTGTGTGTGTGTGTGTGTGTGTGTGTGTGTGCGTGTGCGTGTGTGAGAAACAGAGAGAGCACCAGCCCTGCCAGGGTGCTGCAAGGCAGGCAGGCAGGCAGCCTAATGGTTTGGAGCATATATATTTAATGGGAGTGGTGGAAGGGCTGTAGAGAGTGTGTGGTTTATGGATCGGCTCCTGGTAACAAACCCACAGCTGTCAGAGCGGAAACCAGGGGAAGAGAGAGATATGGTAGAAGCCCGGTCCCCACTGCGACCCTGCCGGACCGGGTCCACGTCCACTGCTGTGAGACAGGAAGGGGGACCAAGCTGTTTTCCTGTTCCAGAGGGTCTAGTTGGGCACAGAGGAGGCTGGGAAGAAATGACATGCCCAAAATGCCAATGGATGGAGGTGGTGAGGAGGGGGGAATGGATTCATCCTGACGCAGTGTGGGATTGGCACCCAGTCAGTTTAAAGAGGAAATACCTTTTGTCACGTTAGCAGCAGGTTTGTGGGCAGATTTGGAGAGCGGCCACTTAGAGATGCCCAGTTCAGTTGGCAATTTATTGGGAAGATCTTGATTAGCTTGTTAAAGGGATAGGGCACCCAAAATTAAATATTTAGATATGTTTTCATATCAAAGCACAACAGCAATTAAACAGTAATATTAATCTAAACTTAAAATAAACAATATAAAACGTTGTAAACAAGTATATAAATATACTTATAAATATGTATATCAATATTCATTCATTCATTTTCTTTTTGTGTTCGTCCCTTTATTAATCTGGGGTCGCCACAGCAGAATGAACCACCAACTTTGTCAGCATGTATTTTACGCAGCAGATGTCCTTCCACCCATACACTCGCATTCACACACATACACTACGGCCAATTTAGCTTATTCAATTCATCTATACCACATGTCTTTGGACTTGTGGGGGAAATTGTAGCACCCGGAGGAAACCCATGTGAACACGGGCAGAACATGCACACTCAGATGTAAACTCAGACTGCGAGCACACAAAAATGGCAACTGTCCCAGCCGAGGCTCAAACCAGCCACCTTCTTGCTGTGAGGTGATCGTGTTACCCATTCAGCCACTGTGACGCCCAGTATATGAATATGTTAGTATAAATATTTATGAATGCATTAACTACAAGTATACAATGTATATACAATGTATTACAAAATATACACACACAATAAAATAAATAATAGAAAAAGATTAAAAATAAGGACCAGAATTCAAATATTTTGTGTGTATTATATGCAATGTTGTCAGTTGTTTTGTTTTGTTTTGTTTTGTTTTGTTTTGTTTTGTTTTGTTTT